>VYZP01004037.1:70570-120125 GCA_013400635.1 Hypocryptadius cinnamomeus | reverse complement strand
TATTAATATATATCAAACTTACCATATATATATATACACACACTTTTTAAATATATATATTCACACACACATATGCATGTGTATGTGTATGTTTTAAAAATTATTTTCTGTAAATCTGCCCTGATGTGCATTGGGAAGGGGATGTATTTTGTACTGCTAGAAATAAATACATATGAAATTTGGTTTTGATTTCTCTTAGGGAAACGGCCTAAAATTCATGTGTTAAATTTGAGTGCAAAAACACACATGGCACTTGATTAAAAAGACATCACTCTGCAAGTGTATTGATTTAAATTATTTTGATACATTCATGGAGCTTAATTCAAATGCTCCAAGTTCTAACATGGGTCATTAAAGGCCCCAGTGATTTCTGTAGACAAGAATCTATTTCTTTATAGGAACTAATTTGATGTAGGACCTCCAAGAGCTGCTTTGACATTTTGTCCTTGAGGATCTGATGGTGAAACCATGTCCTCATTTCCTCTGGGATATTGTAAAATATTATATTGTGTGTTCTTTAAGATGTGAAATCATCTTTGTGTGCTTGCACATAAGGATATAAATACACATCAAATATATAAACATAAGCAGACATGTGGGCTCTGCAGACACGACCTTCTATGCATTTTCAGGTGGCTCTTTATAGGATTAGCTTGGCTGTGGAGTGAATTGAATCATCAGACTGCTCTACATCCTTCTTGCTGAGCTCTTAAAAGCTGGGAGACTTCTTTGGTGGGTGAAATAACCTGTTGGAAATAATGTACTGCACAAATGTTCGTGGTTCCCACTGCCTGATCTTGCAGAGTGTGGTGCACTGCACTGGCCATCCACAAGCCAGCCTCTTAACTCAGAAATAGCAGCTCAGAAAAAAATAAAAAAGATGGTGAGCATTGGCTTATCTTTTGTGCAAATATGCTTTTTTTTTGTTAGTATTTTGCCAAATAATAATCTGTATTTCTATGAATAAAACTTAGTCCAATCAGGGTGACTGTGAGTGAAGGTAAAAATTCCAAGATCTGGTTTATGTGGGTAGAGTGGCCATGGATGTTGTATCTAAAAAGCTGGGGGTGGAAGTTTGCAGGCATGACCTGAGTGGAGCTGGGAATGGGATCATTCTTGGGATGGAAAATCATGGCCTGAGAAACCCAGGGAGGGAGAGCTAAACTGGAATCAGTACATAGGGAAAACAGGAGCCTGGAAGGATCATTCCCTCCTCGGGACAGGAGGGAATCACAGCAGTCACAAACACACAATCTACATGCAATCATGGGTTATTAGGCACCATTGCAAAAGCAAAATGCTGGAGGAATTGGTACAAAAAGTGCAATAAAATATGCATCAACACGATGAAATATGTATTGGAATGAATGCTAAGTGGGAAGAGCATTATTCTCAGCTGAGTGGTGGCCTTGGCAGGGCTGGGTTAGTGGCTGGACTCAGTGATCTAAAGGCTCTTTCCCAACCTAAACCATTCTGTGATTCTTTCCTGTGAGGCAAATCAGACAGGCTGTAAATTTTACTGGAGATTTTTTATGTTTCTTACTGCACAAAATACTCCTCCTCTATGCTGAGACTGTGCTTTAAAGGGGGATTTAGCACCTCCTGGTTTCCTCTTCCCAAGGAGGGCAGGCAGGGGGCTGTCACAGCCCCTGGGGAAGGACAACGTGCTGAGGCAGGCTCCAAGCCACAGGGCTGTGCTGGAAGTGAAATGTCACATGTGTGCCACAGTGACACACATGTTGGAGTTGTTTTGTGACAGTCTTTACAGAAAGAAGGGAGAGATGAAATATTTTCTGTAACTCATTCCCAGTTCAACACATGGAGAGGAAGAATGAGGCAAACCCTGAGAGGGGAAGCCCTGGGCTAAGTTCTGCCCTGCCTTATGCCATCTTCAATTTTCCTGAAGGCATGAGAGTTGGACAGGGCATAATGGAAGCAAGGCGCTGCAATTCTGGCAGTGAAATGCCACTGAGGTCACAGAATCACAAAATCACACAGAATCACAGAATCACCAGGTTGGAAGAGACCTTCAAGATCATCGAGTCCAACCTGTTCCCTGACACCTCAACTAAACCCTGGCACCCAGTGCCGCATCCAGGCTTTGTTAAACACACCCAGGGATGGGGCCTTCACCACCTCCCCAGGCAGCCATTCCAGAACTTTATCTCCCTTTCTGTAAAAACCTTTTCTAATATCCAACCTGAATTTCCCTTGGTGCAGCTCAAGGCTGTGTCCTCTAAGGTCTCTTATTACCAACTCTTCCCAGGGATGTGGAGGCTTGTAAAGGTCTCCAGCCACAGTGGAAGCACACAGAGCTCTGAGTACATCTCCACCAAACAAGATCTCTTCAGGAAGGAAACTCCAAGGCTGCTGTGGTTATGTTTCTTAGTAGCTGTTTATGGGTTTGGCTGTGATCCTATTGTAACTATTACTATTAATCATATTCCTATCATATTCCTGCAAAGCACCAGGGAAGGTTTTCCTGAACAGATTAATCACTAATGAATCTGTAATCTTGCTTTGATCACTCATTCCTTTTGAATGCTGGTAGGTGGAGTTTACATGCCAAGATTTTCTGAATAATGAAGATGCTGCCTCTAAGGACCCTTTGGAATTAATTTTTTCAAATTTGGATCTAATATGTAAACTGGGCTCCCATAGTTATCAAGAAGAAGGGACTCCAGCAAATTATACAGATACAGAGGCTTCCACGTGCTCCTACTGAAATAAAAAGCAACATTCCCTCTCCTTCTGGAGAAAGCTGGAGCAGACAGGTAGAAGAATTGCAGTCACAAGGGCAGACAGGGTATTATCAGAGGAGTTTGAGCAAACAGCTCTTGAAAGGTTCAATCTCTGCTCCTTCCACACCACGGTTTCCAGCACTGAGCCCTTTTGCAACGTCAGCAGCACCTGACAGCAAATATCCAGCCAATAATTATGGTCAGCTTTGACACAGCAAAGTATAAATCTCGTGTCTGGTGAGGCATGAGTGTCAGAACACGGTCTGCACAATAGCCAAAGGCAGTGCAAATTGTAATTAAAAGCATTTAATTTAAGTTAATCTTCATTAGAAACATAATTATGTCCGCACACAAATTGCTTCAATGTAATTGTCACAGTTGTAAATACCTAGTTCTATTAACCAGCTTTTCTTCAGGATAAACTGGCTGGGAGATTATCAACTGTTTTAGAGCAAAAACCCATTAGTGTATCTGTGGCACGTGTGTGTGTGGAATTAGACCAAACTCAGCATCTTTGTCCCTCAGAGTGGGACCAGCTCACACATCCCCCAGGGCTCCAAATCATCCACTGTGCAGAGATGAGAGGATGCTGTCTTGGAAGTTCATTAATTTATTAAAACTTGGCTGGAGAGAAGGAGAACAAATGGCCCTTCCCCAAAAAACTTGGCTTTCCCAAGGGGTGTTTTATCTTCAATGGCACCGGTTTCAGGCTTGTCCCTGTCTTGTAGGTTTGAGTATATGGGAAAAGTCCACTTTCCATGAAGTTTTCCTTTCCTAATCTGATTATCTATGAAATCTGTACATGGATTTGCTGTCCTGATGGCCACAGGAGAGCTGCAGGTTTTAGGAGCTGTGTTCCATCAGCAATGTTTCTCTGCTGGAGACAGGCTGAGCTCTGCTGCTGCTCAAGTGGCACCTACCAACCCATTTCTGGAATTCTTTCCCTCAGGTCCTTGATTGCCATGGGTATTTGGACCTGATCACTCTGGAATTCAGCAGGAGATTTCCCCAGTGGGCTCTGTGTGGTCAGAATCACATCTGCTGCAGAGGAGTGCAGAATGGGACACACGTGGGGCTCTGCTGAGGGCAGCCTGACCTGAACCCAGGGAAGTTTGAGAGTGCAAGATTTATCTTAGGAAAGGAACAATTCAGCCTTCTTCACTGAGTCAGGAAACAATGCCATGGATACATGTAAGAAATCAAACAGCACTTGGGAGATGAGTAAAAATAATCTTGCAAGTGGAGTTGAATGCTTGAAATGGATGTCCCAACAACATAGATTGAAAGTAGAGGGAGTTTTTAACTCTTGTCAATGCTCTTCCCAAATAATCTGCACTGTTACTGCTAATTGGCATAAATCTTGCCCTGCTAATACCCATAGCAGAGATTGGCACAGAATCCATTGCTAATCCTATAAACTGGTGAGTTTGATAAAGTGGGCTGCTCTGGGCATTGCTAATTTTATTTCCATGCTTTCACTTGCTATCATTCATTAACCCCCAAACAGCAGGCTGGGCTGTGTACACAAACAAGAGAGCAACATCATCTTATTAGGGGCTGTAACCATGAGTGGGAAATTACAACATGATGAATATGTCCACAGTTCAAATGGGATCCCTTTTCTTGTGTGTTGCTGTGATGCTACCTGCTGAAAAAAAACCAAAACCAAACCAAGCTGTCATCAGCACATTCAAAATTAAATCTAGTTCAAGGAAATTTTACGTTGAATGGCACTATTTTTCACGTGTACCCAAGGCACCTCCAGATGGGACACAGCTGCTCTTTGTGTCCCATTATTTGTTTCAAAGTCCCTGAGTCACATTGCTCCAATTCTGCCCCACACACAGCTCCAGGAGCAGCTCTCAAGCCTTGATGTCAAGGGCTCAGACTTTCTCTCTGGGTGTGCTGCTCACCAGGGTAAACCCAAATTTCTCCCAAATTCTGGGACAGCCCTCATCAGCATTAAAGGAGCTGCCAAGGATGGAATAAAAGCACCCCAGGGTCCTTATTTTAAAGGACATCTTCAGAGGTGTCCTTTAATGCAGAATTGGAGTGGATGGCTGGAGCACAGTGGCAGACCTTACAGAAGTGATGCTTTATTTCTAATTCAATATAGGAGAGTTGAAATGGGATTAAATGGGCTCCTTAAATGGCATTACAAAGGCAGAGGCTCATCATAAGACAAGACTTCCCAGATTTCCATTTGCATCCTGAAGAGAAGAAAAAAAGTCTGTTCTAGAAAAGACTGGGAACTTTTTGTGCCACTCACTGGCCTAAATCTTACATGCAGTAGCCAGAATAGCACTCTTGTTATGAGTCAGTGTGTTATTGTGATATAATGCTTAGTTCTATGACCACCTGATGGTCCTTAAATAAGTGTATATTTACACATTATGTGTAAATATACATTTATACATTATAAATAAATGTATATTTATACAGTCTCCCAGTGAAGGAGATCTGGGTGCAAAACAGCATCTCACTGAGTGACCAGGAGAGTTTGGTTTGCAACACATGGTCAGAACCCAGCTGAATAAAACTGTGACTTAATCAAACACACCCAGGGACAATGGGTGCATCTACAGGACCAGATGAGAGAAGCAGAGTTCCCAGTAAAAACTGAAATATAAGCCAGCTTGGAGAAGTGAATTTAATACTTGCCTTGCTGTTACAAAGAAGTGAAAAGGAGCTGCAAAGAGAATGTACCATTCGTTATCTAAGGCTGACTTTCTAGGCAGCCAGTATTTTTCTTTTGTCTAAGAAGGCTGCCTTGGAACTAAAAAAAGACAATAGTGTAGATTATGTATTCTCTGGGGGAAAGAAACAAAATATTTAGCCTGGACTACAAAGGGAGAAGAGTGTCAGGTTTTTAAAATTACTTTGGCATGTTTGAGTTCAAGACAGCAGAAGCAAAATGCTTGTTAAGCTGTTGTAGTGTGCAAGTATCATGGCTAAGTTGATGTTCCAGGAATTGACTGCACCAGCATGTTAATTGTCAGGACATGAGTCCCTAATTCCTTTTTAAGGATGCTGGTGTGTTGTTGCCTTATTTGGTTACAGATGTTGCACTGCCTGGGCACACGGGGAAATTAGAGAAAGTTGTTTTAGCACAGTGACATTTTAGTGAACTCCAGCACCAAATTCCGGATGGAAATGTATATTCTGAACAAGATTTCTTCCGAGACACCAGGGAAAGCACAACAGTGGTTTTGTTACAACTACCTCTCTGCACTTATCCCTGCTATCCCAAGCCTCAGCAATGCTGAATGTGTTTCTGCAGTTCTTGAGCCCAACTGGAATTGCAGCCATTCAGTGTTTCTTAGAAAAGCTCAGCCCTGGCTGTCTGTGCTGGATGTTTATGGGAGTGCAGGAGCAAATTGAAAGCACACCACTGAGGGGAGGGAGACTGCCACGGGAGAGGCTGATACTGCTGGATTACCTGTCAGAAATGATCTGGCTCTGAGATGAAAGGGGAAGGCAGCAAAGGGAGGCCGTAAAACATTTGAGGGGAAAAAACTAAAAATACAAAGTTTCAGAAGTGCTGTCAGTATAATCAGGGAGCAAAGCCTGAGTGATGCTCTGTGGAATTCTCCCGTGGATTTGCACCAAGAGGCTCATGTGTCAGTGTGGCTTTGGCCCTTCTATTTAAATTCCTGCTCGTGGCTGCATCCTCAGTGTCTGTGAATGCCTACACATCCATATCTACATATATCTACATATGTATAAGCAGCATTCCCATTGTAGAGCAGACAACAAACCTTGTTGCTTTCTTGTCATCCACAATAAAATTAAACCCTGAAACAAACAAAAAAACTCCACAATAACAAGCCAAACAAAACACCTGCACTTTTAATGGCTATTATTAATGTGTCAGCTTTGCTGAACCTAACAAAGGGTTATTTAACATCCTTTTGTTTAACTGTAGTTGCAGAGTTACTGATCACAGTCAGAAAGAGGACTCAGAATGCTTTGAGCCAGGGCTGGTGTGGGCACATAATTGAGATCAGAAGCTGACTCAAAACCTGCCAAGGAACAAGAAAGTCTTTTGTGCAGAGGTGAGGATCAGCAGGAAGGGTCAGGGGAGGAAAGAATCTACAATATCCACTCCTGGCAAGGTGAAAAGCACTGCGAGGTGCTCCCTGTGTTCATTCCTGCCTCACAGCAGAGTGCCAGGGGGGATGCCAGCTCAGCCCATGCCTGTGGCAGGACAAGGAAGCACTGTGTGACAGATGCCAGGCTGGTGTCCTGCACACCAGCAGAAAGGATCCATTTACCATGGAAATGACACTCAGTCTCTAGGGGTGAGGGCTGGGAAGAGCTGGAGAGTGAAGGATGGGTGAGGAGCTGATGAATTCATGCAGTGAGGGACAGAGGAGTTAAAAATCCTGATGCATCATTCCTGTGGTTCAAACAAGCAAAGCAATAGCCAATTATCCCAGAGAGTGCACAAAGGGAATGTCAGGGAATGCAGCCATCTGCAGCAGGCTGATCTGGGAGCCCTGCAGCCACCTCTGCACCATTCCAGAGGTGGAGTGTGCTGTTTCCTAGAGATTGGCAAAGAAACAGATACACTTCTGCTTGTGAGTCTCTGGCCACCTCCTGTTTCCATCATATATCTCTTGGGGGAATCTCACAGCAATTAGTTTCTAATTGCTTCAGTAGTCTACAACTGATTTGATGAGAAATGCCATGCAAATGTAATGGTTCTTGCATGTTTCACAGGAGCAGAAATTAATTGCATCATAATTTTAAAAGCTCATGGTCTTTCCATTCCCCCTTTCTTTCATCACATAATATTTTATACTGTAAAAAGAAAGGTCAAATATTACAAAGTCATATTTTTTGTTTCTCTAATCAGGTGCTCGTCTGCCACTGCTCAGTGGCACAGCTCCACCCTGATGTGCTCTGTGCTTATTGCTGAGCTGTAATTTCAGTGGTTGCTCCCCAAAGCAGTGTGAGCCCTGCAATGCCTCTCCCAGGTGCTGTTTCGTTGGGGTAGGAAGGTTTTAACCTCCTGCCTTCTGGAATCCTGCCAGTAAATCAACTGCATCTTGGGATCATCTCCAAATGAAATTTGCTTGCCACGCAGCAGCGAGGAGACGTGATGGGAGTGCAAAACAGGACAATTTTTCACTGCAGGAATACTTGAACTCACTCCAGACAATTATGCAGCCTGCCATTTTACACATCATCTATTTCACTATTCCTGCATCAATTATTCCATTAATGCTGCTGCACACTAAGCTAGAACCTGTCACTGGTCCTGCAGACGTGGAAGGGATGAAAAACATTGCAGAAAAAAAGGCAAGAAAAGGTATTTTCATGTGAAAGGCTTTGGGATATCCATTTCAGCAGCCTCTCTACATCTGCTGTACAAAGTATTTTTATCTTCCAGCCTGCTTAACACTGTTAATTTCTACCCTAATATGGTTTAGCTCAGGACATAAAGCTGAATTTTCCACTACTCTGTTCTCTGTCAGCTGAGTTGAAAAGACCTGTTAATTAGAAAAAAAAATAATAGCTTTATTCAAAGATTAACAGAAATTAGGGTGAAAACAAAACTCTTCTGATAGGGAGGGTATATGCATTAGCTGTAAATTCAGGATATCTCCCAAAACACAAAGAACAGGTTCAGACTTGTAATTAAGGAAGGAAATTTAGCTCCCTGGAAGAACAGCTTGATAACAATTGTTACATTCCTTTAGATTTCATGTAGCATCTGTTACAATTTAATTTTTAAAGGCCACCATTTTTAATACCCATTAATCTCCAGAATTAACAGTGTGATAAAGATCCTGGCAAACATTGAAATTTAACGAGTCAAAATGCCTCTAGGAGCCTTTACAGAATATTTAAGGAATTGAGCAACAGCACTGATGCTTTGAGTGAGATGAAATGCAAAGCCAGTGTTAATTAGACACAGACCAGTTACATCTTCCTTTAATTCAAGAATTTGGCTGACTTGGATCCATAGGCTGTAAATGAATTTATAGTGCTCGAGGATGGGACATTTGTCCCTCACTAGGTTTGGAGCTGTATTAGGAAGATTTATTTGTATTGTATTTGCAGGGCACCCCTGATGAAGGCAGGAGTGATGAATGTGACTCCATGTTCTCAGAAGGCTAATTTATTACTTTATAATACTATGTTATATTAAAGAATACTATACTAAAAAATACAGAAAGAATACTTACTCAGTGTTAAAAATAATAATGAAAACTCCTGACTCTCTCCAGAGTCCCGACACAGCTTGGCCCTGATTGGCCAAAGAGTCAAAACAACTCACAGCAGAATCCAATGAAACAACCACCTGTGGGTGAACAATCTCCAACCTCATTCCACATGAGCACAACACAGGAGAAGCAAATGAGATAAGAATTGTTTTCCTTTTCTCTGAAGCTTCTCAGCTTCCCAGGAGAAAAATCCTGGCCAAAGAGATTTTTTCACAGAATGTGAATGCCATAACTAAGAGGTTGGATACTTCACACTGGTGCCTTTTTTCCATGAAGGTTGATAGCAGGAATTAAAAATATCAACTCCTCCACATGTCCCTCGATGGGGAAGTGTGTAGGATTGTACAGAGGTACAAAACAGAGGGGCAAACCTTGTACCTGTGCCCAGCCCCTCACATCCCAAAGGATTGGGGCACACACTCTGTACCTGTGACTGCCCTGGGCTGGGAAACCCAGGATGGCACAGAGGAGTCCAAAAACATTTGCCAAAGTGCCAAATAAGATGGAGTGAAAGCATTTACTCTCTTGATTTATTGTGTTTTGCTGGTTTTTTATTTTTTATTGCCACTCTTGAAAAGCAGGTGACATAGGCCAAACAAGGCCAGGCTGCTGTGTCTTTTTGAGTGAGATTTGTAGGGTTTTTGTGACTTACTCAATCCTAACCAACACATTCTGTCTGCCACAAGTGCCAAGGAGGATGAGGGTGTCCCTTAGGAAGTGTGTCAGTGTGCCAGGAGAGACACAGCCAGTGCAAAATTTGCTCCTCCAGAGGAGTGCTGGTGCCTGACTCGAACTGAAATGTCCCTGAACTCTCCTGATGCCCTGATAAAAACAGCAAGTCTGACTCTCACTCCTCCCCAGCACCTAACCTGGAAGGAAGTTACTGATGTCAGCAGGACGTGGGGCAGCCTCCAATAACTCCATTTCTCAGAGAGGCTGCCTCAGGGAGTAAAACACACCCACGAGTTACAGGGAAACTCATCAATCAGATTTGATGTCATTTCCTTTGTCACTCTGGGTGACTACTGAGGACAGAATTTTCTCTCATGTCTCTTTACATTGCATCACAGAGGATGTAGGAACAAATACAGCTATTTTCTGTAATCCCCATTTTCCCAGACCTTTGTTTGTGCTGGGATGCTGCCCTGTCCATCCATGGCTGTGTGCTGGGCAGCAGTTGGGAAGAAGGGGTGGTTTGAAAGCCAGTGGATTTCCCCCTGGAAATGGAAATGCATGGATACATCAGTTTTGTCCCAAACCACTCCACCCTGGCACAGAGTGCTGTGTTGGTGTTGTAAGCAGGGTGAGGATCTATTTCCCAAGATCTCCTCATCACTGGCAGTGCCTCATTCAAGAGAGACCTGCACAAAGCTGAACAACAGCCTTTCCCTTTTGTGAAACTGCACACAACAGGACAGCAACAGCTAGAGATTTTAGTGTTTTTTGGAATTGGAAATCCCATTAATGGATATTCCAGCCTCACCTTTACAGTCTCCCTGTGTCCTTACTTCCAAGACTCCCATTTCTATTAGTCTTGCTTGACCTTGGCCATGTAGTTGTGCTACTTCCAAGTCTCTGCTGCTCTTCTGTCATCCAAAACTACAGCCTCTTCTCAAGAGTGATGAGGGGATGCTGATTAGGATGCAGTTTTCTGAATTGCTAAGTGCTACCTGTTCTGGGGCTATTTGTGCTGGCAATCTCTCCTTTCAAAGTCAATCTGTCACCCAGAATTCCTTGTTTTATGGTTTTCCAGTGGAGAAATGGTAATGTTTTATATATTGGTTTGCATGGCTGTGCTCTTTGTTCCCCCAAACTTCACAGCACGTTTATCCTCGGCGTAATACCCTCATGAATGCAAGAGCAAGCCTTTCTTCTGGTTAAAAAGAATCAACAGCCTGAATATCTGTTTCACAGTCTCCTCCATATGTATAGGCAATGGGGATAACAAACTAACCTTTCTCCCAGAGGCTAATTGGATTTCACACAGTTTGGAAGCACCACTAATTCATCAGAGGTATTAAAATTCAGCTTTAACATTCCTACTGGGTAGCTTGGCTATTGACCTCCCTCCCTCCTGCTTTTTGTTCCGTTCTGTTTCAAACTTACCCATTTCCAGCACTTAGATAAACAGGCACTGTGTGCTGCAGCCCCTTGAGAGCAGCATTTCTTCATGCATGAGCTCTTACAAGCTGCTGTGGACATACATGCATGAATATTCCTTATTCCACTTCAATAAGTATCACAAATGCTTATCCTAGAAATAATGCATCTTGGTCAGGAGCTGGTGTCCCTACTCTGGTTCAGTTGCCTCATAAAGTGGGTGTAAGCACTCATGATCAACCTGCTGGAGTTCTACAGCCTAATTAGGAGAATCTGCATTTTTCAGCAACAAAAAGGTGTAAAGATTCCTTCTGGCATCAAAGAAAACATTTGATGGTCTTGACTGGCCCAGAACTTTCTGTTCTGTAGGTGAGAAAGGAAGAAAAAAAAACCTCTGCAGGAGAGTGGAGTTTGATTGTTTCAATCAAACTGTGTAGGTAGGGCCTGGATGGTCTCTGTGAACACAAGAGAAAGCTGAGATCTCTGAATAATGCATGAAGGAATGGAAAAACCTCTGTGTTTCTATTGAGAGGTCACAGAGAAACCCAGATGGCAGAGGTGACTTCTCCTGCCCTCACAGGAGTGAGGGGACAGCGTGGCCATGCTCTGGCCAGGTCCCCACGTGGACATTTGGTGGCCCAGGGGGGCAGAGATGGAAAAACAGGTGACAGAGGCTCCTTCCCTCACTGCTGGGTAGCTCAGAGAGGGCTCCCCAAAGTGCAATTAAAATATTTGTGTGACACGGGCTGGGCATGCAGGAGTGCTCTGGGTCCACTTTGCAATGTTAATATTTGTGGTTTTCCCGCTCCTCGTTCTATTGCTTATCAATTTTAAGCAGTATTTTTTTCAGGAAAGCAGATAAGTAATTCTCTTTCTGTGAATGCAAATGTGGAATCTATTGAGTGGGTGTGTGCATACTTTAAAGAAATAATTGAATCCAAACATCTCTTATTTTTAAATGCAGGAAACCAGAATCTAATAAAATGTAAATCAATTCAGTGTCTGCTTTGGGCTTGCAGTCTTCAGACTGTTAAAAAGAAAAATGTATTAAGTGCTGTGCATTCCAATACCAACATCTTTATTTTCCACTGCATTGCCTTAACCCTTCAGTCTTCTGACATCTTTTTCTTTGTGGGTGTGTGGTGAGGAGCTAACTTCCCATGTTCATCAATTCCCATATTCCTTCTGGATCTTCCTGTGGGTCAGTCTGAAGGTGTTTGGTTTCTGTGCTGGCCTTTGCTGATTGCAGACAGCCAAGAGACACATCATAAAGAACAATTTCCTTTGTGATTTAGGACTTTGGCTCCTCAGACCTGGAACAAACAGGCCACTGCCAATCTGACTTGGAGCACAGCTGATGGAGTGTAAATAAATCTCTGAGATTGCTGGTGTGACTTAAAACAGAGTTTAAAGAGGTTTTAGTGACATTTTCAGCTCAGTTAGCTCTTGGTGCCTGTTTGGCTGCTGGTCTGACTTGCTCAGCTTAGTGCTGAGAGAGAAAGGACAGGAGCAGGCACCTAAAGCACATTAATTGTATTTATCTGATGATTGATGTGTTCAATTTTACAGCACTTATCAAAGCAGCCTAGGAAATAAGAGTGTGTCTTAATTCAGCTCTGTTCTTACAGGCTGTACATGTGTATGGCATGCAATTGTCTTCTGGGGTCTTTTTGGCCCTTTTTTGGCTTTTTCTCTAGACAGTTTTCCCCCTGTTCTGACCTTTGGAAGCCTACAAGCTGAAGAACTGTGGTGATTTAAAGAAAGCAAGTGGAGATCTGTTTTGTTTGAACATAACAATTAGATTTGCATAAACTTAGCTACTTATGTGCTTATCACTGTTCTGCTGCCTAAATGCCTAAATGGGAGATTGCAGAGAGAATGGTTTACAAAGTCATTATGACTGAGGGAGAGAGCTGAAAATAAGAACATTTTCTGCTGAAAAGGACACTTCTCTGAAGGGTGAAGAGGATGGTTCAGTTCACCCTCTGTCACTGCTGTGCCCACGTTTGTCCTGGAGGGACAGAGAGGGACAGAGAGGGACAGAGAGGGACAGTGTCCATCACCTGTGAAGGACAGAGAGGGGCTGAGAGGGGCAAAAGGAGCTGGGAAATCCCAACCCTTCAAAGCAGCCCAGGCTCTGCACTGCTGGGTGATTCAGGCTGAGGCTGAAGTCCTCAAACTTTTTATTTCTAATTCTTTTTAGTTGTTTTATTTATGAATAAATCACAGTTTCTAAATCCTGCTGCTGCCTCCTGGAGGAAGCTGGGAACAGCCAGTTACTCTGAGCTGTGCCAGTGCAGATCCTGTGGTTTTACTGCTCCTTTTCCAGGTGAACTCAGAATTTCTGTCTGTGCCAGCACAGGCATTTCAGCAAACTGTGAGCTCACACCCAGGGATGTGTGTGAGGCAAGCTCCATTTTGTCAAAATCCTGAAAAATGCTTAGTTCTACAAGTGCTGTATTAAAATGAGGCAGGGGCTCAGCAGCTCTCACAAGGCTGCAGCTTTTCCTCTCTGCAATTAAAATTGCTGCAGCAGACACTGATGGACTGTCACTGCAGAAATCCCAGCTAGGCTGCCCTCTCAGGGAAGCTTTTTCTCATATAAGCAGAGAAGGATTTAATTTAACAAGGAAAACCTAAGGAATTGCAAACTAATCTCTACAACCTTCTATTTCTTCCATAATATATATTATAAAGGTTTTTAAAGATCAGACCTTGGCACAAAGTAAAGTGCTACCGTCAGATCTATTAGGAATAATGACTTTGTAAGCAATAAATTTGTGCCTCATGGACAGGGCTGTGAAGATATGATTTCCTTCCTTGGAATTGCTTAAGCTACAGGAATTGGAGAGTAAACATTTCATGCAGTATGATCCTTTCCCAAGTCAATATTGTCCTTTCAATCCTGAATTTCAGATTCGATATTATCCTCCCTTAAACAAAGGCATGCTTGGAAATCAATGCTATTTATCTTGTCTACTGTAGCCATAAACACCAGTTTAATTTTTGTTATAGATGAAAAATGCCTGTAGACTGAAAACTGCAGAAAGACAAATTCTTCCTATTCTGCTGGTTCCTGGTGTCGTTGCTGAGGGTGCATGACAACAGCCACCAACAAAATCACCATTTTCAAGTGGCAGCATTGCTCCTTGCACTAGCTGGCTACTATTGGGTTTTGTTCTGTGCTTTAATAAATTGATAACTAAAACCAAAACACAGCATTTAAAAAAATATTTTCAGGTTATCATCTGGGGTAAATTTTTTGTTGCTGTGAAGCTTCTTTCAGGGTTTTTTTTTTTTCATGGTGTTCCAGGTGAATTATTTGGTATCATTAGAGTGATAGATCAGAATAAGCTAAAGCAGAAAATATTCTTTCAAAAAGTCCACACTGCTTGGGGGGAGACTTGTACTACATTTATTTATTTGTTTGTTTGTTTGTTTATTTAAATGGAGAAAACATCAGAAAAAAGACTTCTGAAGAATGCAAAAAAAGACCAATAATGTTATTTGGGAGGTTTGGCCTTCCTGTCAAGAACAACCCTTAAACCTTCCATGCTGGTTAATGAGGTCTCAGAGCAGTTATCCCAGCACGGCCCCACTTCCCAGCTTCATGTCCTTCAGGGATGAGCACATCCAGGGCTTTATCCTGGTGGGTTTCTTTTTTCCATGCCCCCCTCAGACAAGCTGGCTCTGGTGCTCTCAGATCCAGCAGAGAAGTCACATTTTTCCCAAAGGAAGTTTACTCCAGTGACTTCCTGCGGGCAGGAACCCATCTGGGACGTGTTTCAGGGACTCAGAGTGGTGATCAAGGACTGGGGTTGGATAAACAAAAGGTAAATAGAAAATACCACACACATGGTGAACATAAGCAACAGAGCTACAGGCCCCATAGTACAGGAGCCCAGTTGTTTTCTGAACTTTGCAATGTTTTGCACTATTTAAGGAGATTGGGGCTGGGTTTTGGCTGTGTTGTGGTGAGCTCTTAGTAGTGGAAGTTACAACAGGAAACCAAAAAAGGAACAAATAAGGCAAAGGCAGAAGTGATTGTTTCCTGAATTTTCAGAGTTCAGCAAGTAGATTACTGAATTCTCTACCAGCCCCCAGTGCTCACCAGCTGTTCACAACTATTATTTTATACATACCTATATATATATATAGCTATAACTATTGTGTTTATTTGCACATAATAACTGCTCTCTGGAGGGACAGGAATGCAGAAAAGTGAATTGCAAGCATCTCTTTTTGAAATGCAGTCAGGTTCCTGTCCTTGGACACTCTGGGACTTCTCCATCGTGTTTGGACCCTTGGATCTGAAGATTTTCTTGATTGCCTGACTTTGTTTTTGCTCAGGGTGGTTGTGGGCAGTCAAGGACAAAATCCACACTTGGCCTTCTGACCTGGAGAAAACAAAAGGACCTCTGGGTTCTTTCTGATGTCATGCAAAAGGCTGGGAAATTTCTGAAGCCTTTTGATCCAACTTTAGATCACAGATTTAACTGCACAGCGGAGCAGAGCAACCCATGGGTCTCTTCAGTGGCACAAGTGTAGTACTTAGCATTCAGATGGGAACTGGTGTGTTGAGCCAAACCCAATGATTTGCAAATGAACCAGTGCCACACATCCTCAGGGGGAGGGCTGTAATACCAAGTGCTGGTTTGAAATGTCATCTTTTCTTTGGGAGAATTCTCTACAGATGAAGTTAGCTATTTTCAATCTAATTTTAGGCAACCAGAAATAGGAATTCACTGGAGTTAGCAGAGAAAATTCTAACTCTGATCATCAAAACCACAGCAGATTTCAGCCTGCTCCATTTTGAAAGTCATGACAATGTGAAAAGCAGGCTTTTCACTGAGGCTTGGCATTGTAACCAGAGCTGGCACTCACGGGCAGTGCTTTAATTATACATTATACTAACCAGTGTGAAATACTGAGCCTTATTAAGATAGCCAAAAGCCTTCTTTAGAGTTGATTTATTAGAGCTTGAAATTAACTTTTCACAGTCCAGCTCCAAGAGATCAGTAGATACAGAAGCTCAGCTCTGCCTCCAGGGAGTTCCCCATGGTTATCTCCAGTGCTCTCTCCAGTCCCTCCCAGTGCCCACACATGGTAAAACCCTGGTCAGCAGTAGCAACTCTCAGCCTCTCACCTCCATTAGAAACACCCTGTGCTTGCTTGGAAAGGTTTTCCCGGGAAAATGGAGCTTTGGGAAGCCACTCTGGGCTCTGCTGGGTGCTGGGGTGTGTGGCTGCCCAGGCTGGCTCTGCTGGAGCTCTTCCACACTGGGGTGATTGCAGATGAGCATTTGTGCTGCTCCTGACACAACGTTTGGGATATCAGGATATTGTTAGGAATTGTGAAAGCAAGTCCATCATCTGCAGATCTCTGCCAGCTGAATATGGGGAGGAGCTCCCAGCCTGATGGCATTTTAAATTTTTCTCTCAGCAACCTGAAAGCATTTTCACATTTCCAAACTCCCAGCTATCAGTTCTCTGATTAAATCTCTGGATGTGGGGCTCCCACATCTTGTGCTTTATTTCTGTTTGATGCTGCAAGGCAAGGCAGAGTTTGGAGCTCCAGGTGCTTCAAGATAAAATTCCCTCTTGTTGAGGATGGCAAAAATGGGGAGCAAGGCACTCAATGAGGGAGAGGCAGCCACAACTCCTGCAGTAAATCTGGATTTAAATGGTGCTGGGGTGGGAATGTCGTCCTGTCATACTTTGGGTCTCTCCACCAATAGTACAGAAAGACATTTTGGCTTTAAAATTTGTCATCAGGATTGCTCAGGAGGAGTCACAGCTCTACATCTGTGCTTATCCCCCGTGATTCTTTGAGGGTTTAGGCTCTGTGGGTACCAAGTGATTATCCCCAGTGATTCTTTGAGGGTTTAGGCTCTGTGGGTACCAAGACACCCCCAGCACAGGCAGTGGTGTCACAGCCCTGCCAGTGTGGCACGGGGGGCACCTCTGCTCTTATTTTAGAAGTGGCTGTGTCATTCATTCCTTCGGGTGACTGATGTATCCTGTCAGCTGGGTGGGAAATGCCAGACCTCCAGGAACTTGCAAGGGAGTTGTTTGGGGGTCTTATCTCTGGTTTTTGGGGTTGTCTATTGCCTCTGCTAGGCTTGACCTGCCCAGGGCAGTTATGTGATGAGCACCAGCCCCAGGGAAAGCAGGACCACGTTAACCTGGGGTGGGGGAGGAACAGAGAGGCAGAGCCCCCTTCTGCTTCAGCAGAGCTGAGCCCCATCAGGATGCTGCCAATTCACAATGAAATTCATGACTCTGCTCTGTCTCTGTCTCTCTGCAGGTGACCTGTCTCCACGATTTCTTTGGGGATGATGACGTGTTCATCGCCTGTGGCCCCGAGAAGTTCCGCTACGCGCAGGATGACTTTTCCCTGGATGAGAGCGGTAACGCCAAACGCACACTGCGCCTCTGTTGCACTGCCACCCTCCTGCTCCTGCCTGAGCACAATGCTGCATGCTTTCCTTCTGGGTTTTAACACCCCCTACATGGAATTTAACATCCTTTTGTATTGTGTTTGTGGGGTTCCCAGACGAAGGAAGGAATGATGAATGTGACTCCATGCTCTTAGGAGGCTAATTTATTATTTTATGATACATATCATATTAAAGAATACTAAACTATACTAAAGAATACAGAAAGGATACTTACAGAATGTTAAAAAGATAATAATGATCCTTGTGACTCTCTCTCCAGAGTCTGACACAGCTTGACCCTGATTGGCCAAAGAGCCAAAACAACTCACATGAAACCAATGCAACAATCACCTGTGGGTGAACAATCTCCAAACACATTCCAAAGCAGCAAAACACAGGAGAAGCAAATCAGAAGCAAATTATTGCTTTTCTTTTCTCTGAGGCTTCTCAGCTTCCCAGGAGAAGAATTCTGGGGAAAGGGATTTTTCCAGAAAATATGACTGTGACACTTTTGGGATACTTATCCAGTCAGCAGTATTATAATCAGGCAAATCCTGACTGAGGTATAGTCAGAATAAATTAAGTCCTACAGCATTTTGACATTTACTGCAAAATCTGGGAGTGTTTATACTCTCAATTTTCTCCAGTCACATTCAGATAGATGCATTTTTCTTGAGACCAATCATCCTTATGTAGACACATGCATATTAAAAATGGAAATAAGCAAGAGTTGAAAAAAAAAATCGCATTTCCAGTGCTTACTTCTGCTGATTCAAAAAGCAGGGCAATAATTCCCTTTTTGGGGGCATGACTGGGACAGCACCATTATTTTTCCTTGTCACCACTGCCAGCAGAAGTCTGTAATAATGTGAGTCTCTGTGATCAATTACACCACGAAATCCTTGATTTTACAGAATATACAGAGCTTGCTTGTAGGACTTACCACCCACCCCACCTGGCAACTGCACCCACCCATCTGCAGGTGCCAGTAAGTGCAGCAAGAGGGAATTAATGTCATTTTAACCATTTAAACCGAAAAAAATGTGCTCTCCAAGCATCTAGGCACACTTCCCAAAGCTCTAGGTGTGCTGTGTGAGGAACACAAGCCCCATCCTGTCCTACATGCTGCAAACTGGCTCTGTATTGAGGACCAAAGAGGATTTTTGCTGGATGCCAGGAAGTCAAGCAGCCTCTAATCTCCAAACACCAAATTTTTTATTACTCCTTTGCAAGCCTGATTTTATTTTAGTGCTGGTACTTCTGACCTGTGTACTCCAGATGAACCCATTTGATGGTCTTGGGATAATTCAAAGGAAGTTTCCAAGGTTCAGCTGAGACTTTGCAGGCAGAGAATAAAGCCTGTGTCAGGCTGGAGAAGTGATCTGTAAGCTGAGCTTCACGTTGTTTTTCACCACTCAGCAGTTGAGTCAGCTCCACAGGGAGCTCCAAGCTGGAAAACAGCTTGGATGCAATCCTGGCAGAACAACTGGATGGAAATCCCAGCCCTCTGCCTCCACTTCTGAGCACTGCTCACCTCTCCAGTTTGGATGCAATCCTGGCAGAACAACTGGATGGAAATCCCAGCCCTCTGCCTCCACTTCTGGGCACTGCTCACTTCTCCAGCTTGGATTTCTCTGGCAGGAAGAAGCCAAGTTTGCTGTTGGGAAGGCAGTGAGCAGCTCCAGAGGTGTTTTTAGAGGAGCCCTGCAGCTCCCAGGAGCAGATGAGGAGCTCAGCAGTGTTTCCCCATGGCACACCCATCACCCTTCCTCCTTCCGAGGCAGATGCTGCCAGGAGAGCTGCAAATCCTGAGGTTCTGCAGATGAGTGTCACTTAATAAAATCTCTGTCATGGGGAAATTTCTCTTGCCTGTTTGGATGACACACACCAGGATTGCTGGTTATTATGTTCACTCTGGCAGGACATCAGGAAACAAAAAGAAACAGCACAAGAGAGGATTATGTCATCTTTTTCCTCCTGGCTGCCCACCACAGCTTCCACCCTCTAATCCTGCTGCTGAGCACCTTCCAGAGACATTGCTCTGTCCTTTTTATACCCACTGGTTTCAGCATGGTGGAAATGTCACACTTTGGTGACATTTAGAGGCCTTTTCACACCAACCTCAGCACAGCCAGGTTTCCACCTCCTGCAAAAGCTCAGGGATTGCCTCTGACACTTGCCAAGGGCTGAGCTGGAGGAATTCCTCAGAGTCAGCCTTTCTCTGCTGGAAAATGCAAAGCCAGGTTTCCTTCCAAGGAATGACTCCCCTGGGAAGAGCATAAATTTGGAAGCTCTTGCAAAGACCTAACATGAAGTATTTTTACTTTTTAGGTTTATTTTTTTTAGTGAGTAATTTAGGTGACTAAACACAGCTGCTTGACACCCTTTGAGTCCCCTCACAACAGCAGTACTGCTCTTCATGTATAAAAATTGGGGCTATATTGGGGCTGGACCTCTACAAGCCTTTCTGTGACATCATCTGTGAGAATTCAAGTATTTTTGAAGGAAAAAACCCCACAACCTTTTCTATTCCTGATTTAGAATTTCCAAAATTGATTTAGCAGGAGAGAAAATAAGCTGATTTTAGATTTAATTCTTGCCATACAGCATCCCTGGAGCCTTCTCTCCTGACATTCTTGTGCTGCATGGCCCAACAGCAAAACTCTCTCTCAAACCATCCAGAAGGAGCAGAGATGGAGCCTTGGCTGGCTGAGAATGAGCAAAGCCTGGGGAAAAATTGAAGGCAATTACATTTTCATAGATACACTGATATATAATTAAATAACACATACATTTAGGTCAGACAGCTTGCTTTTGGTTGACCAATTATTTATGTGCTCTGTGCTGCCTTAATTCCTCTGGGGACTCCATTCCAGGGGGTCCTCAGTGTGGAGCACGTGGGGCTGAGCTGAACTTTTCCATAAAAAACTGCCTGCATGTGGAGCACGTAACTCACATCTGTAAAAAAGACACATTTTTCACATCTTGGTGAGGACAAGCTGTTGGAGGAGATGAGGTGGAACCAGCTAACATTTGACAAAAAGGAAATCCCTTTTTTATTGCCTTCTTCTTAACTGGGTTAAGTTAATAACTTGAGGGGTGGAAAGTTCCTTTTCTGTTAGCTCTCAATGTAAATAAAACCTGTTCTGAAGATCAGGCATGCCTGAAATCCTGGGACACATGGAGGTTTGTTAGCATTTCAGTTCCCCTCTGCAGGACTCTCTAGCTCATGTTTACATTTTCCACTCTTCCTGGCCTATTTATTTTTTAAGGAAGCACAGTTGGGGTCCTCATCTGCTCACATCTTCCAGTACATAAATCTGCTGGGCTTGTTTATACAAACCTTGCTGAAAGGGACGAGTGGCCAAGACAGAGGATGTGCTTTGCAAAACCATTTTGTCTCCTTGGCTTTGTGCATCTGAAAAGTTGCAGCTTGTTGAGGACAGAAGAGGCTGGTTCCAGCTGAGTGAAAGCCTCCTGGGGCAGCTGCCCCATCTGCCACTTGAAGACTTCATTTACAGCACACCATAAGCTGTTTGCTGGCTTTCTGTACCTGCAGAAAGGGCACTCATCATTCCTGGTACTGGTTGTTCACAGGACAGTTACAGCAAATTAACTGGATTTTCTTGGCCTGAGTGTTCCTTCAGTCAGTGCTGGCCATTTTCATTGTGCTCAGGAGAGCCAAGGGAAGGGACAGGGTGGAAAATGTTTGGTGGGACACAGGTAGGAGCCAGCCTGGCACCACAGAGCCTCAGCACCTCCTCTAGAGGAGCAGAGCTGTTCTCTTTGCCCTTCCCTTGACGAGTCTCCTTTCAGCCCTGGAGAACAAGGGATGATATCAGCTTTTCCCTCTCCCTCAGCATTTCCTGCATCTCTCTGGGGACCAGGCACAGCAGGGAGCAGCAGGGCCATAACCAGGTGGGTTTGTGTTTCCCCAGAGTGCCGGGTGATGAAGGGGAGCCCAGCAGGTGCCACGGGCAGCAAATCCTCGCCCACCCCTCAGAAGAGCTCGGCCAAGAGCCCCGCGCCCATGCGCCGCAGCAAGTCCCCGGCCGATTCAGGTAACCACCAAGATGGTGAGTGATTGTTTCTTGGTGTCTGCCTTTCTCTGTGCTCCAGGGAAAGGCACAAACTCCCTGTGCTTGCAAAGGAAACTCGGGTGTCTATTGGAAACAAGAAGCTAATGAATATTGGGAAGGAATCTCCTGGTTGGTGAAGCGCGGTTTTGCAGCTTGAGGTTGTTCCAGCCACAGTCTCACCTTCCCCAAAAATATTTTAGAAGAAGTTTCTATTCCCCAGGCAGGAAATCAAGGCTCACAGTGCTTCCAGATGGTCCCTGCAGACACAGAGATTTAGGGTACCCTCCTGTGCAAAGCAAATGGTGATTATTGCACAGGTCAGGAGTGGCTCCTCACAATCATTATTTAAAGGAGACCAGTGACCTTGCAATTGCAGAACTGCTGATGGGTTTATTGATGTGACACTGAGACACTCATTCAGTAATGGAGCAGAGGGAAAATGGGAAACCTAATTTGCTGCAGCAGCTTGCACCATTTGAAATGCCTCTCTCCTTCTGCAGTAGCAGCACACGTGGAGAGCTGCAGGGCTGTCAGCCCAAGGCTGGGCTGCATATTGCAGTAATTCTGGTAATTGACAGTCTTTAGAGTCATGGAGAGTTTCTGGGGTTATGATTGATCTCTCACCTGCCTGCCTGTTCTGTTCCAAAAGAGAATCAGACATGGCCTCTCACTAAAATGGCCAAATCAATTAAACATGTCAGAATTCCAGGAGAGCTTCACAGCTTGAGTTCAGGTGTCCACCAGCATCAGCACAGGTGATAAAACCCAGAAATTCCTTTTCACCATCATGCTAACGTGCTGCATATTGCATGGGAACATCACACAACAGCTGGTTATCAGTAGAAATGGGATTATTAGTCAGAAAATTCTCTTGGCAGTAGTCAGAAGGATTTCCCCCAGGAAGCAGTTCATTTGTTTGGGGTGTGTGGGTGCTCTTCAGCTACCCAAAGGGACAGTGTGAAATTGGTTGGCACATGCCAAGACTGTATTTTTAAAAAAATATTTCTCTCAGAGGTGATTTTGCATTCATAAAGTTTTTCTTCAAGATTCCATTGTTGGCTATTCTCAAACTCAGACTTGCCATAATTTAACCACTTCCACCATCCCAAATGCCTGCTGAAGCTCTGTAGGCACATTGAAGGCACGATGGGAAACGTGATTTTGATTTACAAAAACCCAGAAGTAACACTCAGTGATGTGGGAGCCAGCTCATGCCTCAGCAGCTTTAAACCTTCTCCACAAGCATCAGGTGCTGATTCCCACCAGAACCAGAGTTTACTGCATGAGCATAGAGTTTAATATGAAATGGCAATTATTGTGTGCCTGATTTTAACTGATTGAGCGACTCCAGGCCCAGGATGGTGACTCATCTGATGAGCTTTAATGAACACACTTAGCAGAGCTTTTCAGGGGGAGATTAAAACAGCCAGAAAGGCTGAACAATAACCAGTTCCTGGAGTTAAGGTCAGTAATGAAGAGCAAATCAGGTTTCTTTAATCTGTGCAGACAAGGGACTTTCGTGCTTTCCTGTAATTTCAATAAAGGAAAAAAAGGCACTTGTCCTGCTTAATGAGAATAAAAAAGACTGAGCTCTTTTAGTACCGAAAAATAGAAGACTCTTGTTTTCTCAGGACAGAGAGAAAAAAGAATACCATTTTGTATTCTTGTATTGAACTGGTAATAAATTAAGTGGATTTACACATCATTTAAGAACCAATATTTACATTTAGATGAGATTTTGGAGTTATCACATTCAAAAAGCAAAGAAAGCTGAATGAAGTCTGATTAATAAAAGATGATCTGACCTATTTTTTCTCCCCCAGAATCTCACCCATTTAATGTGTGAAACTATTTAAAAGCAGTTTTACTTCAAATATATGCAATATTTCTGCTATGTGTTTGCTCTCCTACCCATTTGTACCTTTTGTCTTTGTTGTCTTTCCCTCTGCTGTGGTTGTCATGTGGAAGCTCATGAGCATTTCCTTGGTTTTGTGTTGTTTCTGTTCTTTTCAGTTATTTTCTATGCAGGTTTCTGTATCTTTTTTTCCCACCAAGGTCTCCAAGGCCTTTGTGACATCTGGGCACTGATGTCTGTGCAGGTTTGGAGGGAAATATTTGGGTGAGAGGAGTCTGAACCCACCTCACAGTGAGGTGTCAGGGCCTCACTGTGAAAAGCTCAATCCCTTTAGGCAGCCAGAGCCCTTCAGCTCCCAGGATATCCAAAAAAGTGAGGTGGCAAATCCACAGAAGCAATTTAAACACTGTTTTCTTGGCATGGTGCTTTTCTCTTACCATGCAGTCATTTAAGTGAATGAATGAAAATAAAATGAAAGAATGCAGAACAAAGAAGTGTCTCCTTGCTCTAAGGAGATGGGAACACACCCCAATCCTTGTATTCCCAAGGGAAATCCTTTCTCCCTTCCCTCACTAACACCCAACCCATACCTGCAGTTCCTAAGCAATGCCAGTGGATTTCTGGCAAAATTGGAGTTACAAAGCTTCTGTGTATTTCTAACCCCAATTTGTCTTCCTAGGGAGTCAGCTTTGCTAAAAGACCCAGCTTAGAGCAGTGAAATCCATACTAAACCACACCTGCAGGGCACCAGCCAATTCCTTCTCCTAACATGGCAGAGGAAAACTGGGCATGAGGAGAGCAGCCTCTGTGCTTCTGCTCTGATCCATGAGATATAAATGGAGCAGGGTCAGCATGAACTTTGGCAAAATTTCTTTAACAGACTGCTCCAATAAGGAGTCAAGCTAAGCAAAAGCCAGAGCTAAATCTCAGGGGAGAAATACAGGAGAGAAAATAATGATGTCATTTGCCATTCTTTCATTGTTATAAAAACTAGAGTTTATCTTACACTAACTGACACACCAAACAAGGGTTCAGCTGTATAAAAACATGTGCTGTGATAGGAGAGCTTATGATATCTAAACCAGGACACAGTCACAGGTACCTGAACTGAAATTTAAAAATGTCTTTGCCTTGATTTGGCTCGGGGAGAATACAAGCAGGGATCTGAGGCTGCTGCAGGACCTTAATGTCTCAGTTCACTAATGGACAGAGGGACAAAGGCACATTCACCAGGCAGCAGCAATTAGCAAACAGACCCAGAGTGTCCGTCTGTCCTGGCTGCAGGGCTGCTCCCAGGGGTCATTATGGATGAGTGTGTCCAAGGGCAGCAGATGTCTGGGGAATGCCCTGATGCCTCAGGTTTAGCTTTTATATTTTTCAGTTTCTGTGCTGCTTTAGTGTGTGGGTCTGGGCTTCGTATTAGGGGATGGTGAGCTCTCTGCACAGAGCAGGGAGACAAAACAATTCCTGCTCCAGCTGGGGGCCAAGGACAAATGATCCAAATCTCAGGCCCAAGAGCACAAACACCGTGGGCTGAAGAGAGAAAAACAAGAAGGATGGGACTTGATAACCTAAAGCTGTAATTGGACAATTAACTCTGGATCCAGAGCCCCAGTCATCCCAGCAAACCTTAGCAACACTCAGGGAACAATTCCATGTGAGAAAACTGCCCAAAAAAGGGCCTCAAAAAAGGCTGAAGAGGGACTTTTGACAAGGGCATAGAGTGATAGGACAAAGGGGGAATGGACTTGAGCTAAAGGAGGGCAGGTTTAGACATTAACATGAAATTCTTTGCTGTGAGGATGGTGAAGCCCTGGCACAGGGTGCCCAGAGCAGCTGTGGCTGCCCCTGGATCCCTGGCAGTGCCCAAGGCCAGATTGGACAGGGCTTGGAGCAATGAGGGGTGGTGGAAGGTGTCCCTGCCATGGCAGGGGGTGGGATGGGATGAGCTTTAAGATCCCTTCCAACCCAAACCATTCTGTGATTCTAAAATATCTGTGGGGGAAGCAGACAGAGAATTCAGTTTACCTGGATCTCTCATCTCAAACATGACAGGAATATTCTCCATCCTCCCTCTCATGTGCTGACAAGCCTGATTTCTCTCCTGAGTACAAACTGCCTCATGCACAGGGGGAGGTGAGGATCCTGTGGGAAAAAGTGCACATGCTCCTGCAATTAAAGAATATTACACATACACTTTAAGGTAAATTGATGTTGCAGAACAAATACAATGCCATGAATAAACCATAATGCACAAAGAATAAAATGGTGGAAAAAGCCCAAAGAATTGACAGGAAAGCTGGTTCTAAAGAATAGCTCCTGATAGCTGAGTGTAGGTGAGATCCTGAGCTACCCTAAATCATCAGCAGATTTCAGTGGAGCAGCAGTGTTATGCACCACCTGGGACCTGCTCTTTGCCTCCTGTTATTTTCTTGCATTTCAGTTCAAAGGAAATGCAGGCAAGTTTGCTTTTGAACACTATTCTTCATTAGCAGGCAGAGAAAATTAAACTGGGCTTCTTCATTGTTGCTTCTGCTGCAAAATTCTGCTGTATTTGTAATGATATCCATCCGTCTCATTCCTTTTCTGATTTGGATGTCACATCTGTTTTTTTGTTGATGCTCATAAAATATTTACATGCCTGCTGTAGCACTTAAAACTCTCATTGTATTAGGGAATTTCTGTCCTGCCCTGCAGCAATCACATCCATTTTGCTGCACACTGGCTCTGCTGTTGTTCCAGTCTTGTTTGTGGAAAGGAAATTGGGGTTTCTTGCAGAGTTGTTAGGTGGCATTCTTCAGCTTAGGAAGGATCAGTGACAACTGGAGATAAAGAAAGAGGCATTTTAGAAATTGGAAATGGATTCTAGCTAATGGAGATTATATCAGTCCTCTTGTTCCCCACATTTTCTTTAATAGGAAACACAAATTCACTCAGCGAAATAAAACATAAAAGAGATCCAAGTTCTTTTTTACTGAATTGCCTTCATTATTTGGCATACAGTTAGAGAGCTCTACTTTTTTTCCCACCAGCCTGGAGGGAAGCTCATTTTGTAGAGTGGCACAGCTCAGTGCAGGGGCCAGCAGGAAACAGCTCTTGCCTTTCCAGAACAGGTTTTTTCCCCTATCAATAAAGCATGGTTTGAGTAAGATAAGGAGGTGAAGTGTCACTCTGTTCCCCAATGATCTAGAAATCATTATTTCTACCACCTTTTAAAAATATCCATTTCCTCAGTTAGGTGCATTTGCAATAGGAAAAAAAGCTGTGTGTGATGAAAAACCTCCTCTTCCAACAGAGGAGGAAGTGCATGGAAATGATGGATGTGAAGGCAGAGGAGCCACACCACCGTGAATTTGTTGCTTTAAGGTGCTGGCAGCTCCTCCTTTTCCCTGGGGCTTTGAGCACACATTTCTTTTCACACCTGCTTGACCTCTGCCTTTGCTGCAAACCTGAGCTACCCCAGATCCTCACAAGGAAGTAACAGAGAAGAGCAGTGAGGCTTTCTGAGGCATTAAAGCAAGAGCTGTGCTGGCTTGGCTCTTAAAAATACAACATTCACACATTTTACTCTATGATACTTTATTACACTTCTTCAGTCTTCTCCAGACACTCAAGTACTTAATGAATTTTAAGTAACTGATTTGTAGATTCAGCTGTCACAATTGAACTCTTAATTCCAATCGGGCTGCAAAGTACAGCCAGGGCATTCCAGGCTGTTGTTTGCCTAATTTTTCATTTCTATAATTGACATCTGATGTTGCTTGGCTAGGAGGATATCTTCAGCCTCTGGTTTGCAGTCATGCCCTTAAACAGTTTGAGAACACAGAAACTGTCTTTCTGCTTTTCTGGTGATATGTGCCTTGGATTGTCTCGGTGAGTATTTGTTGTATGAAATATTGCTCCCTCCGTTTATTTTGTATCTCGCTGTATTTTGCAGCTGAAATCCTTGAGTTATGTTTATAGCAATGCTGTTCACTTGGTTTTCTTCCTCCTGCCTAACATGAATAAACCATGGTGTTAAATGTTTGCAGACCTTCCATCTCCCCAAAGGAGAAAAACCTTCCCCTTGCTTGCCTGATTTCCAGCTTGTGTCTTGTTTTCTGCCAGCCAACGGGACCTCCAGCAGCCAGCTGTCCACACCCAAATCCAAGCAGTCCCCGATCTCCACGCCCACCAGCCCCGGGAGCCTCCGTAAGCACAAGGTATTACGTTTCTTATACCTTACTACACCTCCTTCTGCCTCAGCCCCTCAGGTCTGGGTGTCATGGCCATATCCTCTGGAAGAATAACAACTGCTGGTGTTCAAACAGGGGAGTTTTGTCACATTTATATTTTCTGAAAAATCCCTTTGCCCAGGATTTTTCTCTTGGGAAGCTGAGAAGCCTCCAAGAAAGCAAAACAATTTTATTTCATTTGCTTCTCCTGTGTTTTGCTCCTTTGGAATGTGTTTGGAGATTGTTTACCCACAGGTGATTGTTTCATTGGATTCTGCTGTGAGTTGTTTTGACTCAATGGCCAATCAGGGCCAAGCTGTGTCGGGACTCTGGAGAGAGTCAGGAGTTTTCATTATTATCATTTAGCATTCTCTAAATATCCTTTCTGCATTCTTTAGTACAGTTTAGTTTAGTATTCTTTAATATAATATCATAAAATAATAAATTAGCCTTCTGAGAACAGAGTCAGATTCATCATTCGTCCCTGCCATGAGGGTCCCCACAAATACAATAGAGTTTGGCCCTTTACCTGTAAAAGTTGTCCTTTAGGGCAAGGTGCTGAGCAAAGCACTGGCCTGCCTCCTTCCCTGGAGTTGTTAATGTGTGCTGGAGACCATCCAGAGGGGTCAGAGGAGACAACTTACCCATGAGCTTGTACCACTGTTTGAAAAAATCATTGATGGATGTGGTTTCATGTCAACCCTGCTGCCCTGAAAAGATTCAAGTGTTGGCAAATCAGGCCCATTAAAGAGCAGAATCAATGCAAATGTTACTGGAGCTCTCAGACATCACTTTAATGATGCTCCTCAAGAATTTAAGTTTTTTAAATTATTTAAGGCCGTGCTCTGTTTTACAGGTGATTCTTACAGCTGGTATGGTAATTGTGTTGTGGAACAGGCCAACAGGTAGCACAGCATCCTGGCAGGGATCAGCAAACCTGTGCTGGCTCATGGATAATTCATGTATTGATTTATTTAAAAGGTACAGCAGCTGTCACAGCTTTTTCAGTTCCTGTTATTCAGGGCCACTCTGTGCTGAGTTCTGATTTTCATTTCCACGGGCCTTTGCATTTCTGGAATAACCACAATGCTGCTTCCAACAGTTTTCACTTGATACAGGGAACTGGAGCTTGGACAAATGTAGGTGTGAGAGGAAGTCAGGGGGGTTTCTCTTTAGTAAACAGAATGCACCTCTCAGCCTGACTTTGAAAGCATTCACTCAAAGGTTTTGAAGAGTAATTAAAAAATTCTGGTGGTGCTGAGGTTTTGCAGTCAGCAGCCACGTGGAACCCACTGTGGGGTTGAACTAATTCTGTTTAATAAGGCATAGCTGAGTCCAAATGAAAACTGTGTTTTCCTCAGGACCTCGCTCTCTTCTCAGCTGCTTAGTCTAAGTTTGAGAAAACACATCAAATTTAACACAATGTGTCCAGATTTATTATTCATTTATAATTGAGGACAGAATCTGGCCCATGGTCTGAGTTCATCAGTTGAGCAGAACTAATGCTGCAAACTGCATCCTTTGCTTCAGCATCAGGGACACTAAATACTTTCTAAACTTTCCATCTCATTGAGAACTTTGGAGGTGAGGATTTGTTTCTTGGTCAAGACAAGTAAAACTCACCTTTTTAATGTTTTCTGTATGTTTGCAGCTGGCTGATTTATCACCTTTCCAGTGCAGCCCTGAGACCATCTGTAATAGATGGTGACTGCTGAGGGCAAAGCCAACCCAGCTATGATTTTCTCCACTAAGTTAAGCCAATCAGCAAACACAAATTCAGCATTTTAGGTTACCAGAATATTCATGCATCAGTGTCTTTTCTCCCAGGAGCAATTTCCTGCTTATGATGAAATCACTTTTCTTTTTTCCCCTTAAAGCTCAAGTGATAAATGCTTAGGTTGAGTTCACCACAAAGTCCTATTTTACCTCTTCTTATATCAAAATTTCTGTGAATTTCCTTCCTGAATATTTGGGTTTTTCTTAATTTTGCTCACAGTTATTACCTGTGTGTGGGTTCAGAGTTCAAAAAGATCCCAGGAGAGCTTTAGCTCTTGAGTTGGTTCCTGTACCTTGTCCCACACTGGACTTTAAACAAGTGGAATAAAATGGTTACCCCAGAAAGGGACACTGGAAAAACTTTACATTGAGCATTTGATCCAAATAATAAACTTGGGATTATTTTATTAACCTTTCCAACTGATTAGAAGTTACTTAAAATAAAGAATAAACCATGGAACATGTTTTCCTGGAGATTTGTCCTGAGGGCAGCTGTCAAACCAAGGTAAGACTCTTTATTTTGGACTTAGGTTTAAAAAGATGTGTTTAAGGCATGATGCTGCTCTTTCATGCATGTGCTGGAATGGCCACATTGATCCAGAACAACAAAAAACCAGTTCTGAAAGTTATCCCTGAGCAGTCATCAGGAACAGAGATGCTCTTGCTCCTCTGTGCAAGGAGCCTGCCTTGATTTTAGCCCGGAGCTCCCTGGATTGTGGTGAGCCCAGCCCTGTCACCAGCACATTCCACCCTCTGGAATGGGAATTTCAGCCTCTGAGCTGCCCAGAGCCACTCAGCTGCTTCCCTTTGCGTGGCCAAGAGTGGGAGCTGATGGTGAGGGTTAACATTTTCTCCTTTCTCCCTACAGGACTTGTACCTGCCCCTGTCTTTGGATGACTCGGATTCCCTGGGAGACTCCATGTAGAGCGAAATGTCCACGTTGCGTTTGGGATACAGCAAAGTACCTCTGCCCAACAAGCAGATCCTGACTGGTGCTTTCAAGTCAAAGGACACACGGTTAAATGTCATTTTTGTTCTGTGATTTCTCCTCTCTGTGCCACAAACCAACACCTGCCAGTCTATAGAGATAGAGGGATACCATTCTTCTAAGTTACAGGGGTGCAAAATGGGCATTGTGAGAAATTTGGGGCCTCCGTGCCAACGATTCTGTGCATTTCCCATTTTCTTCTGTTGTTTCTTCTGCTGCTGCATCCATGTGGTTTTCCTAGTGTTAGTAAAGTAGTTCCCCTGGAGATGTGCAAATGGACCCCTTGCTGAGCAGTTTGCAAGCTGGAGCAGGGCAGATGATGTTCTCCACCTATGCAAACTGCCAGCTCACCTGCTAATTATTCACAGCCCCAATTTTGGCACCTGCATTCTAAAGAGTCTTGGTTTTATCGTGGAGGGCAGGAAGGGAATTTCTAGTTTGATGCTTAATATGCCAGCAGAAGCTTGGATGAGATTAGGAATGATTGTGTCAGATGCTAAGTAAGGTTAGTACAGTAACTCAAATTATTCAAATATTGTTTGGGATTTTGTTTTTTTTTAATAATTAAGCAAAAAACCATAAATCAGCTGAGTTATCTGGAGCAGAACACCTTCCACATGCAATGCTGCTAGCTGGTAACAAATATTTATACCTCCCCTATGGTATCTCTCTATCTCTGTTTGTAACAGTAATGCCTTGTGAACAGCCAACACTGAAAACACTGTGAGAATTTGTTTTCAGGTTTGACACCCTATAGGTCACTTTTTATAGCAAAAAAATCAATACACTTTTTATAAAGGAAAACCTTGTATCTGTGTTTTGGGAGTAAGGATTCAAGCTCCTTCTTTTTTATAAAAGCTGGTAATTTTCTTTTGTTTAAAAAACACGTTCAGGAAAAAAAAAAGTACAAAAAAAACCAACCACAACTGCAGAACAATAATAACAGCAACTCAGTTTAGAAATCTTGTCATCACTGCCAAAACAGACACGTGTGGGGGGGAAAAAATGGTCAATTCAAAATATTGAATGTTTTGATAGTTTTTGTAATGTTTAAGACTACGTATTTGGTTTTTTACACTTCAGTATTCCTAACTATGGCCAGATTCTCTACTTATATAACAAATGAAGTTTTGTGGTGTTCTAAAAACCTGTATTTTAAGAAACTCTTCTATCTGAGAAAAACAAACTCGCTGTATTTAGAGAAAGCTTTTGCTTTTATTAATCAGTAATGCCTCCTCCAGGATGCAAAGTTCATCTCCTCACGCAGGGCTGGTGGTTTTTACTGCGCCAAAGCTTCGTCCTAGGCCAGCTGCCATTGCCTCCCTCCCTCATGGAACAAGCTTTGATGAAACTGATTCTTGCAGAACTTTACCTAAATGAAATCTGTGCAATCAAGCCTTTCTTTGTTGCTCTATTTGCTTTTTTTTCTTTTTTTTTTTCCAACATAGACACCTACTCCCTGTTGCCTTGCAACCCCTTGTGATTAGGATGGATTTTATCCTTGTGATGTTTGATGCTCCATGAATGCTGGGTTGTTCCCAAAGCCACTCCACGTTTTGTTTGCTTGCATTGCTGGGATGAAACAATCTGTGCAGGCTGCATCTTTTGAGGCTCGTGTGATCATACTTAAAATGCAACTTTTTAAAGAGATTTATCAGAGAGAGGCCAGGATTGGGAATTGTCAAGGGGTCAGAGTTATCATGCACCAAATTTGCACCCAGTAGTCTTAGTGCATGATCATTTCCAGCCAGAGTTTTGCACAAGGAACCATTTGTTCTCACTGATAGCTTCATTTGATTGAATAACTCTCTGAGTGCACAACTGCTAAATGGTCATTTTAAATATTGTAAATAGAATCCTGGGGTTAGTTCACAGGCTAAGGGCTCCTTGAGGGTTTGTGGGGGGAAGGATGGTGCTGTGGACAAAGCTTGGGTGCAGCAGTCAGCACACCTCTAAGCCCTTGGCATTGCTGAATTTTGTGTCTGAATGGGAGCAGGTCTCTGAGTAACCCTGTGCCTCAATCTGTCTGTCTGTCCCTGCAGGGACAGCCTCTGTTCTACCTCACTGGGGGTTGTGAGGCCAAATGTTGGTTAACATTTGTCAAGTGCTTTCAGACCCTCTAACAGAAGGTGCTGAAATATTCTGGGTGCAGATTTGGTTATGGGTGCTAATTTTTGGCTGTTTAATCCTGTGAGTGCTACTGTAGACACTGGTCATGAGCAAAAAAGACTTTTTTAAGCATAAGGATGTCAAAGGCCTTGGTTATGCTAATAACAATATTATTCATCAGAGCTTTTGTCTTAGGGAAAGCTTCAGTGGGACAGATGACATGCTTTTACCCTCTCCTCTGTTCTGCTGGTGGAAATCTCAGAGTCCCTCCCTGAGTCTCTGGCTCTCCAGGGACCCTGAGCAGTCACCATGGATAGGCTGGAACTGCAGTCCAGGGTGCTGTCACACTGACAGAGCCATTCCTGTCACAGCCAGGGTGAGCCTGTCCTGCCACCTTTCCTCAGATAAACCAGGAGACCAGCCATGCAGTCCCACCCAGGTTCTCGTGCTGCTCAGTGCAGGACACTCACCACAGATCCACCAGGAAACCCAAATCTGGGCTGCTGGGAGGAAAGGAGTCTGGGAGATGCTCTCACCCAGTGTCTGTGAGTGCAGTTTGTGTAGAGAAAGCAGGATCCCAAGGGAGGAATGATGCTTTGTTTGGATGGTTGTTGAGAAGGGGTTCCTTTCCTTCCTGCCAAAAGCTCTCTTTGGTTATTTGGAGATGCCTTTCCTGGTGGAGCATCACTGAGGAATCACTGAGCTCTTCCTCCTGAGCTGCACCTGGTGACACATCTCAGACCTGATCCTGACAGCTCTCCCTTGGGAATGCAGCTTTGTTTGCATGAGGATCATCCTGTGGTGGGCCTGAGCCCAGCAATTCCTTCAGGGAATTAGGGAGACCTTGGAAAGGCCTAAAATAATTAAAATAAGTTGTTCAGTGGGAAAAATAGCCATTCAAACCAGCAGAAGCCACAAAGAAAACAGGGTATGAGGTCAGACTCCCAAGTTTTAAGAAGCAATTTTCTAGGTAGAAATGCCTGGGCAGTAGAAGTCAGTGAGCATTTCAGCTGTAGCATAGAGTGAAGTCTGTATTAATGCCAATATTGCATGAGTTCTTGTACAGAAATGCATGTGGAATGTTACATACATTCAGAACTAGTTATCTTTGGCTTTGTAGGATCCCTCATCTAGATTTGAATACAAAGAGAAACAGTGCACAGGCATCAGGCCTTAGGTACTTAAACAGAAGAACAGTGATTCAGGAAAAAACCTAAAAGCTTAAATTTTAGCACGTGCTTTACTCCTGTTGACTTTTCACGAGATTAAGCTTGGGTTTGGTCAGAAAGCTTTCCTGAACTGCTGTGAATTAGTAATTACTTCCAATTTACTATGGCAATTCCAGACCCTGTGAGATCCTGAAGCAGATGATAGTAATTCCACTATATACTCCAGAGTTCACCTTTCATATTTATTTTTTTTTACATTTACAAGCACATAAAGCTCCACATGATATGAGGATTTGCCATATTAATTCTGCCATAAAAACCCTGTCTAATTTGCCTCATGAGGCTGCCTTTAGTGCTTTCAGAGACTAATTGAATCACTGAGACTATATTGTTTTAAAACAATACAGTATTTAAAATCAAATTGGAGAAACTCTTAAAGTAGTAGGGCTTTGTTTCTTTGAAATCTGTCTTTATTCAGAATAATTTAGCAAATTTGCATATTAAGACCCCTGTTTCAGACACAGTCATTAGGAAGGAATAGTACAGACAGAAGGGTTTAGCATTTTTACACTCAGGTGATGGTCTTGACTGTAGAAGATGAGAGCAATGCAGCAAAACCTGCAGCCTTGGGATTTTTATCACTTGTAAAGCATTTATAATCCTGAAGTTTCTGGTTTAAAGCCTCATCTGCTATATGATTTGGAGCTAGTTCAGTTCCACCAGCTAAATATCTTGAAGTGATTTGGAAAGAGTTTGATAATGGGATTTTACTTTTGTGGTGGGAGTTGGAAGCAGCTTTTCCCTGCCACTGTCTGTGTTTCCAAGGTCTGCACATTATCTATTGTCTTCTCAGGAGCTAGAAACCCTAATTGTGTTATTTCCATAGACAGTAGAAGAATCCTGCTTAGAAAACAACTTGCACATCTCTCTCACCCTCAGCTAACACAAGTATAGGCATACAAAAATCCACACTCTTGGTTGAGCTGCTATTTCTCTCATTTGCTTGTTCAGTACTTTTGAAGGGGAGAAAAGGAGGCAGAACCAAAAATTGTGGCAAACAGCAAAGCAGTGTCACACCCAAGCAAGGGCATTAAAGTGTTAGTTTTTCCTTATCCATATGGATAACATTTCCTAGGATGCCTTGTCTTTGCCTTTTCATGCCTTTGAGGTCAGTGCTGCTCTTCCTGCTGCTTCCCAGCACAGCCTGTGAGAGTGCTCTGGGATTCCAGGCTGAATCCCTACCCAGACACTGTTCCAGGGACAGCCACCCCTGGAAGTGACATCTTTGCAGGGGTCCAGCGTGGATTTTGCAGCCTGAGCCTTCTCCAGTGTGCTGAGAGCACCAGAGTGATTTTGTCACTGACCTCTGTGGTACCCATGCAAAGCAACCAAGGTTTCTCCTTCACCCTAGTAGTAGAGGAAGAATTATTTTTAGAGAAAGGGATAAAAAAGTGAAGTAGGTATAAAATTAGACTAGAAAGTGTCTCCTCAAGCTAAGACAATCCCTAACCAGAGAAAAGCTCTGTAGAGGTGTGTTTGCCACACGCCAGGTGCTGATCACAACCACAATGGAACAAAACAGCTTTTTTTTCCATGTGGTGACTTAGGATCCAGGTCAATTTTCTGGTTGCTGATGGAAGCAGGCTGGGACAGTGCTTGGGACTGGTGAGGTTCTTTGTAGAAGCAAATGGGTGGCACGAGATGAGGATCTTTTTTCTGTGTATCTAAAGAGTCAGGCCAGTCCATGCAACAGGACGAGTGCTTTACACAAGACACCTGGAAGGGATCCAGCTGGAACCCCACCCTGGTGTGATGACAGCAGGAAGGTGAAGACTTTAAGTGCCTTCTAACATCCCTTGGGCTTCAGAAGCAGGACTGTGCATGTGACTAGCAAGGCCTAGGGTTCAATGGCCTTGACCAAAGGAGACAGGGCACACTTTAATTCTCGAGGTATTTAGCCCATCTCTTGAAAATTGCTGTCTCCAGAACCACAGAATTCTTCTGGCTGATGCCTCTGTCCCATCTGCATGAATCTGAGCCTCTCCACAGTATCTCAGGAAATGTTAAAGCTGAGTGTTGTGTCTCACAGGACACAAGACTGCTCCTCACTGTGGAGTGAACAGGGCTGGGTTCTGCTGCAGTGGTTGTTGATTCTGCTGTTCAGATGTTCTTCATCCTCCTCCTCTGCTCCTGGCTCGAGAGCTGGTTTCTCCTGGTGCCTGCAGGTGAAAGGCTGGGAGCAGCAATGTATAGACCCCTTTTTGCTTTGTTTTGTTTCCTCTGGAGCAGTTCTAGTCAGTGATGACTGAAGGTCTGAGGCCAAGCTGACAAACCCACGTTTTAACAGGGAGAGGGGAGCTTTTCAGGGAATAGAAGTAGGTGGGTGGAAAAGCTTTTTCCAGCAATGCCATTGCACAGCTGTTCTGACAGGATGCCAGCTGCAGGGCATGGTGTGAGTACTACACCTGCAGAGGAAAATGTGGAGTTCTGCGGTCACAGACCACTGTCCATCCCTCAGGACACTGCTTGGAGAAGGTTAAACACATCAACACCTACTTTTGGCCAACAGATGAGTTCCTGAGCAAATGAGAACCAAACCTAGTGGATTCAGCAGTGGGGTTTCAGAGCCATTGGTGTTTCAGAGCTGTTGGGGTGTGGCACAACTCTGGACAGATCACTTCTCCTTGTGCCAGTGCACAGAGGGCTGGTCCCAACACTTCCCTCCACCTGTAGGGTGCTTTGAGATAAGCTGACACAAAGATCTTGATTTTAAAATGTGTTAATTGCTCAGCAAAATCTGAACACATTACAGAAGCACACTGGCAAGTCTCTCACAGAACTCTGGCTCTCTCAAAGCTCTGCTGTAAAAATGCTTAAGTATTTCAGTCATGGGGAAAGAGAGACACCTCATTTTCAGTTCCCCACTGAAACCATGGGGGAGCCAGCAACATCCCTGGGAGGAAGGAGATACCCTCATCCAGCAGCCCGCTTCTCTCCTGCCTGAATACAGCCCCCACTACCCCTCTTTTTGTTAGATGTACGTGCACACATCAGGGGCAATTCATGCTAGTAGTCAAAATATGGACCTGTATTTACAAACTGTATTTACACTGTATTTACAAACAGTGAATAAGTCTAATTATTTCAGAGGCTTTCTACCAAGAAAACAGTGGGCCAGGTGTTGAAAACCTTCTTGTTTAGAAAGTGTTCACGGCCAGATGCCTACATGGGAGAGAGCAGTGTCCTTGCTTAGTGCACTTGACCTCGTGTTTTGTGATTCTTGTTCTTTATCTCCCTGAACTCAGGGCTCTTGAGCCAGTTTGGAGGTTCCCTAGGTCTGACAGTTTATCACTCAAACTGAAGAAAAAGGAGGATGCCCAAAGGGAATTAACAAATCTTGGCAGTAATTAATCTGTCAGCTGAAAAACAGAAAGTTGTCATCATAGGGAAAGATGCCATGATGGAAAACACAGGGAATGAAGGGTTCCTTAGAGGAATGGTGGGGATGTTTCTTAGGAGGTAGGTACTGAGTCATGAAATGAGCTGGAGCTTCAGAGAAAATCCAATGGCAGGGAGACCACGAGGCACAGCACTGGACATGTCAGTGCCACTGATGTGTGGGAATAATGAAAGACAAAAGGCAAGAAATTCCAGGGACAAACAAAGAAGGAGGCTGGGGCTAGCTGAGGATCTGTGGCTTGGTTTGGACAGAAGAGCAGCAGCAGCTCCTGGCTGTTTATGGAGAGCCACTGTCCCTGCAGGTACCTAGGCCAGGGGGTGGTGTCTGTCCACAGCAGTGTCTGTCCCTCTACCCTTGGCAGAAATAAAGCCAAACCTGGCTGCAGGCAGGAGAACTTGGTGTGAAGCTCCTTCCCTGCTGCTGTTTAACCCTCCTGGCAGCATGTGCCATCCCTCAGAGGGAGAGGGAAGGTCCAGCCCCGTGCTGAACAACAACACCAAGCTGTGGGTTGGGTTTATTTACACTCCTCCCTGTGTCAGATCACTGATCACACACCCTGGCCTGGGGAGGACAGAGCTGGCACTCTGGGGAATGTCAGAGAATAATGAGGGCACCTCAGAACCTCCCATCCCCTCCCACAGAGCTCAGCAAACTGGGAAAAGTGGCAGCCAGGGTGAAAAGGCAGGACAGACTCCTCGGGGAGGGTTTGCTGTGTGGGCACAGAGGTGATGCTGATCTTGCCCAGGAAATGCCCAGCCCCTGTGTGAGGGCTGCTGCAGCCATCACAACAATGGGAGGTCTGTGCTGAACAAGGGCACCTGTGTTTGCACTGGTTTTCTCATGAGATCTTTTTCCTAAATTCAGTTGAGTTGCTTGTGAATTTAATCCTAAACCACAATATAACTGACTCATCCAAACACTTTTTTGCTGTACAGTCTCAGATTATTTTTTTTTGTTGTTGCATAAAGATTGCATCTCTTTTATTTCCATAAATTCTCAGACACTCAGTATAATGCAAATGGAACCCAATACACCTAATTTTCTGCTGCTTTAACCAGGCAGAAGCTCCTCTGTAATTAATTTATGGAATCTATCCGGTCCAAGGTTGGTCTCCTGTTTCAAAGATTGATTACTGTTGATAATTCTTGTGTGGTTGATTACTTGAGTGCAGATTCAGTTTCCTGGGTGACAGCTGCAGCCTTTGCAGAGAAAACCTCACTGACCCCAGTTATATAAAGTGATCTCTTGTATGGACCTTGAATAGCAAGTTATAGATAGGAGATATTTTGTATAGTTTAATTATAGTTACTGATAAAGCTGAAAGAGTTTGCTGAAATACCTTAAAAGTTTTAGAATTGAAAATTAAACAAGGAACCTCAGCAAATCAGAGCCTCCTCCATATTTTTTGCTTCTAAAGAGTGTTGAGTTTATCTCACTTCACTCTCACTCAGTCTACCAACAGACATGCCCTGAGCCCAGCAGGTTTATGGGACTAGAAGTAGTATTTCTATTTTTACCAGTATTTTTCTACTCTAGTCCCAGCTAGTACCAGGCAGAATAGAGATTTGTGGTTGGCTTGATTTTTAGAGAAAAGCATTGCCAGATGCCTTTGAAATAAAAAGGAAGGTTAGGTTCATTTTAGGTGACTCATCTAAACTCAAGGCTTCTTTTGAATTTTATCCAAGCTGGTTCTTCCATCTCTCTTTGCAAGGGTTATAGATAGGAAATGGAGCTAAACTGGAGTCCCATTTGCACAGCGGGGGGTGTTGCAGAGCACAGGGACTCACCTGGCACATGCAGGCAGGATGGAACATGGTGGTGGCACCTGGTCAGGGAGAGCCAGAACCAAACCCTGGCTCTGAATCCCTGAGCTCTGGGAAACCCATGCACAGGGACAGACTTGGGAAATACCTGTAAGGGACCAAAAGGATCCCAACCTTGGCTCCAGGCCCAGTTCTTAAGAAATTTTATTTTCAGAGAATCCCTGAGAAACATTTTGTGGGGTTTATTTTTGTTGTTGTTTGGGTTTTTGGGTTTGTATTGGTGGAGTATTTTGTCTTTTTTTTTTAAATTACAGCATGGCTGCTTTTCTCTATCTGCTTCCAACCACTGCAGAGTATGTATGGATGGACTTGTAATTCACTTACCAGCTGGCAGGTGAAATCCTGTGATATTCTGTTTCCCTCTCATGCTGACCATACAGTCACAGGGGGTTGCAGAACACACAGCTTTTTCTCCTTTTTCTCCCTCTCTTTAAGACAGAGGAGCTTTTTCCAGATTTAGTGTGATGTCTAATGATGCATCTGCCTAAAAAGAAGAATGTCTAGGGAATTAATTGCACTGCTAATTGGTGTTTTTATATATGGTGAAGCTGGAGTATTGAATGTGAGAACAAGGAAGCCTGTGAGTTATAATTACATGCTGAATTCTGACATGTGAAATTGTTGTTAGTTTGCTTCTTATTTAAATTATGGGTGATCCAAGCAGCTTGAGCACCGTGGCAGTCCTAGTACAGCTGTGATTAGCACCCAGGGTCTTTTGGAAAGAGGAAACCTGTCTAGCCAAATCTCTTCTGTTCTCTGAAATGACACATTCCCCTCCATAATTCTCTGGATTTTGTGACACGGTCTAGTCTGGAAGCACAGGAAAGGAGGATCAGCCTGCTGGCTTTGCTGTCACTAGCCTTTGTCTGCTTTCTCAGTTACAAATCCTGTCCCGAGCTGAGGTGAGCAGCTGCCAGCCCTCAGCCTGAGCTCACGCTGCTCTTGTCTGGAGAGCAGGAGCTGCCTTTGCTCAGGACCTTGTGGCTCCCAGAGCTGCAGAGCCACCACCCAGCAGTGCTGAGGGAGGCAGATGTGCAGCTGAACTGGAACCTGATGGTGGATTACTGTCTTAGACCATTCATTGAGTTTGTATGATTTCCTCATTAACGACAAAGCTGCAATATAATATAATATAACTGAGAGGCCACGATGTATTTTCTCTTGTGGTTCAGAGGGTGGGGGTTGGAGGGGCAGCTGGGTTTAAAGTTTAGCTGGTATACTTTAAACTCTGTGTACATAACCTTGGAGGACACGGGGCTGGGAAGGGGTCCGTGGTTATTTTGGTGGGATTGGTAAACTTCAGGATGTTTTTGTTCAAAGAGTAAGGTATTTAATGAATGACATTGTACAAAGAGCTATTAATTTAAATGGTGCTTTTGTTCTCCTACCCCAGACCTGTCTAACCTTTCTTTTTGGCAAGCCTGCAGCAATGCTGATCATGTTGACTTTTGTACCTTGGGGGAGTGTGTGGAAGGGGAGGGGAAATGCTTTTCTCTTCAGACAAATAACGTTGCCCATAGTTAACTTCCTGCTTGGATACGTACCTTGAATTCCCTTTATGCTGAATTTTTATGTCAAGGTCTCTTCAAAGGGACAGAACAAGCAGAGGTTATTCCAAAAGATCTCAACTGTATCATCTTGTAATATATTGCAGCTTTATGCCAATGATTCCTTGCTTACCTGTACACAGTCCATGCATGTTTTGAACTAATTTTGCATTCTCCATTTGTGGTGAGTTATTTAGCATTTTAACCACCTTTTGTGCCATTCAACTTGTACAGAAAACATTTTTATTGACGTTTTAAAGGGAGGGGGAAGAAAATAAAAAGACCCCTTCTGCTCTCTAGTTGTAGGTAGAACTCAGTTACTTAGCAAACAGATGTAGATGAGTGGTTGTAGTGTTAGAAATGTTGGCTTGCTCGTGAACAAGCTCTTGAGAGTAAATGCATGGTCCTGTACCTCTCTTTTCTTAATTAGCTTTTCCTTTCCTCCTGGAAAGATTCTCTCTCTCTCCCTCTCTCTTACTCTGTCTTTGTCTCTCTCTCTCTCGTGGTTGTTAAGTACAGATTTGGGCATAAATAAAACGATAAAGGACCAGGTTTGAAAAGCAGTTCTCAACAGGTTCTCTCGGGGAACGTACTTCTCGCAGTGCCTTGCCTTGGCACGTTGATCACATCCAACTCGCAGGACACAGCAGGAGGAGATCAGTCCCCAGTGCCTGTGCCCGAGCTGGGGAGCGAGTGCAGCCTCTGGAAGTTTGGCTCTGCTGGAGGGTGAGGTGCTGCTGGGCCGCTGCAGCTGAGGCAAGAGGCACGAGCGGCGTCGGCCGTGGCCTCCACTCCTGGGGTGGTGGTGATGTCCCTGGGACGCGTCCCACGGCCCCTGATTTGCGGAGTTTGCACACACTTTTGGTTTTCCTGGATACACAGCGAGGGGGTGGGGATGGGATATGGGAATTATGTTGTTGGGGGGTCTGTAGACAACTCCTTCTCCACACTCCTGAGCTCTGAGTTGAGTACAAGGGGCTTCTTGTTTATTAGCTGTGGTTCTGTTGGCAGTGGAGGACAGAAAAAGGGCAAAGTCTTGGAGAAGATGGGGTCACTCACAAAGACACATTTTGTAAGAAATGGACTTAAAGAAACCCCAAAAAGCCGTGCCACAAAATCACAAAGTGTACCTAGATCCACACCTCTATTCCCTATGGCTCTTCTCCCTTAACAGAATTTCCTTTTGTCAGAAGATTTGACTAGGAAAAAATTCCATTTTTGTGAGGTGTTGTGAACTGTTTTTACTACTTGTAATAACCATCCCGGGTCTGAGTATTCTTGTAATGCAATGCCATGCAGCAGAGAACCTGTCCACTTTATAGCTTTGCTCTCAATATTTGTTACTCATTGTTTTCTCATTTAAATGTACATTTGCAAGATGTGTGTAATGTCATTTTCAAAAAATAAAATTTGGTTTCAATATTTAGGCCGATAAAAACCTTTCTGAGGCTTTTATTTGTTGAATGTGTGTTGACTGTGACTTGTGAATTATGACTGTGACTGTGACTTATGAATGAAAACACTCATTCATTTTGATACCTCAGCTTTCCCAAATCTGCCCCGCTTGTATAAATGCAGGGGAAAAAAGGCTGGGGAGGGAATTTGATGCCCCTGAATTAATTAAAATACAAATCTGTCTGACTGAAGCAGCCCAGCCTGTGTAGGACCCATCCTTTTGCCTAAAGGGATGAACTGTGTGTGGGTCCCACTTTGGGAGAAAAGGGGAAAATAAGGCCAGCTCTTTCCCTGTGTGAGCACTGCAGATAAAACTGCAGATTCAGAGCAGCAAATGTGCCCCCCATCTGAACTCTGCCCTGGCATCCAGGGTCTGGGCAAGGCCCATGCAGTCCCACATGAGTTTGGGGAAGTTTGGTGAGATTTAAGAGCTGCATTGTGTTCGTCCTGCCTTCCCACACAGGCCTGAAAAAGCTCCAAGTTTTCCTTTCCCAGCCCCTCTGTCAGAACCACAGTGAGGACAAAAGCTTTCTTCCCTGTGAGCCCTGAGAAATGAAAATAAGGCTTGGGCTACCAACTCATCGCCCCTCTTGGCAAAGTGCTGGCACCCACTTGTGCCTGGACAGGCCAGAGCAACACAGACAGTGCAGTTCTGTCTGCAGGGAAAGGCCACGTGGAAAAAAAAGCAGTTCCCATCACAAAACCAGGAGAAAACCATACTCAGGGCAGCCTTTATGTGAATGTGCACGGGCTGAAACTGAAGGAAATGTTATCAGAAAAGCAGAACGAGTGCTTTAGAAAACTGTCTGCTTGTGTCCCTGTACACTTGGGGAGCCAAGAACAAAGGCCTGGTGTCTCTTTCAGGGGTTGTGTGTTGGATCAAGTCAATAAAATCCTGGAGGAAATACTCCTGCCCATGCAAAATGTTCTGAAAATGCCAGATTTAAAACCTGCTGTGTGCATCTATCACAGCTATTCCAGGGACTCCAGAGAGAGCTAAAAGGAAATCTAAATGCTGGTAGTGTGGCACCCCCAACCAGCACTGCAAGCCATTGGAAATGATGCTGCTGTCTTAGCAGGAATTCCTCTGGCACATATGGAATCACTCCAGATTTATTGTTGTCAGTAAGAGCAAAATTCAGCTTCCACAGCCCAGCCTTTCTGCTGCATCACCCTAGATCTAGACAGAAATGAACATCAAGGATCCTGGAATATGTTGGTACATCAGAGCAGCAAGAGTGTTTCCTCCTGAAAAGTCTCAGTCCAAGTGTGTCAGCCCTATGTGGTATCAGTTGCTTGGACTGAAGTAACTTCTAGCCTGGTTCAAAACCCCTTGGCTGCTGTCTTCTGCTTTTCCTGGTTTGTGAAGACAACACAGAGGAGGATTTTAGATCACTGGAAATGATGCTTGGCATCTGTGTTCAGATTTTGGGCTTCCTGAGCCTGGGGTAGCAAATCCAGAGTTTCACCCCACTCTCTGCTGCTCCCTTCCACCATCTGCTATCAAATCTTGTGATTTAAAAAGCTTTTTTCAGGTTGTCACCCCAGGCTGGCTCCGTGCTGTGCTCCAGACAGCACACCAGACAGTGCTGGACCATGTTCTAAAGCAGAGGTGTCCCAAAGGATGGGAGGGACCACAACCATGGGGACATTCTCCAGGGAGCTGTGAAAACCCCTGAGTGGGATGAACACCCCAGTGGCACTGCTTTAATTGTATCAGTGCTTTGTCAGCCTCATCAGGCTGACCTGCATCTTTAGCTGCCTTAAAAACTTAATCATAAGCTTTTAATATTCATATATTCTGAACATAAGAGACCTGACTAAGAGTTCCCTGGCCTGGTTTTGGCTGGGAGAGAGTTAATTTTCTTCCCAGTAGCACCAACTGTTGTGGTTTGGAGTTGGTGTGAGGATAATGCTGATAACACACTTGTTTTCAGTCATGGCTAAGCAGTGCCTGTGCTCAGATTTTTCAGCTTCTCATGCCCTGCCAGTGAGGAGATTCGGGGCACGAGGAGCTGGGAGGGGTCATAGTCAGGACAGCTGACCCCAACTGACCCAAGGATATTCCAGACCATCTGGAGTCATGCTTATCACATAAACTGAGGGAAAGCCATCCATGGGCTGGACAACTGCATTGTGCATCACTTGCTTAGTACATTGTAATTCTCCTTTATTATCATCATCATGATTAGTTTCTTCTTTTCTGATGCATTAAACTGTCTTCATCTCAACCCATGAGTTCTCTCACTTTCACCCCTCTGACCCTCTTCCCATCCCCTGGGAAGGCAGTGAGCGAGTGGCTGTGTGGGGCTGGGGTTAAACCAGGCCACCTGAGATCATCCCCAGTGTGACAGGGCAGGGGCTGAGCTGGGCAGCACTGCTGGGGTCCTGGAGGCAGCACAGCTCCCTCGCTCTCTGATGTGGCCTCAGTGTCTTTGGGGACAGGGCAGGGTCCCTGTGAGTGCCACAGCCCATGGAAAAAAACACCGGGAGAAGCAGAAAGACCTTCCAGAGGCACTGGGGTCTGCTCAGGTCTTCAGGGTTGGTGGAACAGGAGAACTCAGTTGCTCTTCTTGGGGACAGGAGGGGGACAAAGATGCCACTCTGACATGGCCTCAGTTTTGCTGAAAAATAAGGCACCAATGCCAACACAAGGTTGAATTAGCACAGGACAGAAGCCTGGAATAACCTACAGCCAAATCTGTCATCAGCCTGTAAATGGTGTTTCTTCCAGTGCTGCCTAGAAAGGTGAACAGCACCTAGAGCAGGGTGCAGCAATAAAACCTTCATTTTAAATTAACATGACCAGCCTGGCCTCTGGAGAGCGATGCACTTGTGCAAGCAGGGAAGAAAATCTTTGAAAATGCCATTCTGTCACAAATTGTCCATGCTTTAATTAAGAAGTCCTCATCAGGGAGGAAGATAACTATGAGATCCATGAGGGGAGGAACACAGTTGATCTATAATGAAATCAGCTCTCAAATGAGGTCGCCCACCCATGCACTGCTTGTGCACACGCAGCGGGAGCAGGAGCCAAGTGCAGGGAGATGAGGCCAAGCTTTTGTGCTCTGCAAATGAGTGGGTCACACTTTGGGTGGGGAGGGGACACGAGGGGGGGAATGCAGTTACATGCTGGAGAACTTGAGGACAAGGGCAAATGTGTCCTCCCGTGCTCTCCTCTTAAAGGACAATTCCCTTATTCCTGTGTCTTGTGACAAAGTACCCTGGAACAGGCTCCAAGCACACATGGGCCAATGCAGCATCCCCACAAGGCTTGCTCCATTAAAACAGAAACTAAAAAACACCTTTCTGTCCCCTTGACACAGATTTAGGTACATAAAAGCAAGCCTGCCCTTAATATCCTTAAATCTTTAAATGACTCACCAGACTCTGGTCAGAAAAGTAGATCAGCTGTGACTCTAAATGCCAGGCGCCCAGAACTAGGAAAAGAATACTTAGAGCAGTAGGCTACAACTCAGGAGACTTCCAGCTCCTGATGTGGCCATAGGCTTCTGTGTCACCTGGGGAATCACCTGGGACCACAGAAAAAACACAGCAAGTGCCCAAAATGGGCTTGGAATTTCTTTGGTCTCCAGGTGCCAGCAGGATGGGGATAATCATGCCTTCAGACGCCATGTGAAGAATTTCACCTGGGAAACTACAACAGCTGCCCAGAGTTACCAGCACAAGAAATCACCAGCACCGTGAGAGCAGAGCTGGCATCTGAAACTGCAAGAAGACAAAAAAATTCACTAAACAAAAAAATGGCATTGCATGATCAAGTGTCCAAGGTGAAACACGCCAGGTTCCAAAGCAGATGTGAACTGCAGTGAGCATGGCCTGGGCACTGCAAAAAAATCCCTAAAGCTTGGTGCAGTGGGTTCTGTCTGGGAGTGCAGAGCTGCTCCCATGCTGGGGGAGGTTTGGACAATGTTCCTGCAGCAGCAGATCCCACAGACCAGGAATGACAGGGCAAACATGAGCCAAACCCCGTCCAACTCCTGCCAACATTAAACAAGGCTCTGATTCCTGGAGGCCCTGGAATCTCTGATGGAGAAGGGGAACACGCTAAGCCTGAGCACATTTCTCATGACCCTGAGACAGGAATGGCTTTTTCCAAATCCCACCGAGAAACAAGAGTGCTACAGGCAATGTTTTAAATATTTAATGTTTACACAACACTCGGAATACAAATGGCAATTCAAAGAGAAGGGAACTCCTGTCTCTGTGAGCCCCTCAGGGAGTTTTCTCTTCATGTGTGTTTTTCAGCTTGATTGATGCCTGCCCACACAGACGGTGAATGGCAGCAGGGGATGTGTCCTGTGTGCCCCAAAAACACCCATCCTGCTTCACTGCACAGGGCCCTCGCTGCCAGAGAACTGGGGAAGAACTGGTGATTTCAGCTCCTTTAGTCCCTATCCCAGCCCCACAAGCTGTATTTCACTGCCAGCTCTGCCCATTCAGCTCGTTCCACTTCTTCCCACTGCCATCAGGTGAAGCTGCTCCAGGTTCTCACAGCAGGATCTTTGCTATAGCTCCAGCCCAGCCCCACCATGAGCTCCACCACTACAGCTGCTCCCCCATCCCAAGCCCACAGCGGTTTCAGCTCCAGCCCCTCTTTATTTCACTGCCAGCTCAGTTTCCACTCCAGCTCTCCATCTCCCCACTGCTGACAGGTGAAGCTGCTCCAGGTTCTTGGCAGGATCTTCATTCTATCTCCAACCCCTCAGACCTACCCTACCCCTGTCCCACAGGGGTTTCACCCCCACTCCTACCATGTTTATTATGCCTTGCCAGCTGTGCTACCTCAGCTCCAGCTCCTCAGCTTCCCTCTGCCTCCAGCTAAAAGCTGCTCCTGGTTCTCACTGCAGCCCAGGGCTGTTGACAAGGACACAGATCAGTCACTGCCATCACTTCGGCATCTCCATGAGCTGTCACACCCATCCCAAATGGGCGCTGCTAATGAGACCTGACCCCAAACACACATCTTCCTACAATCCCACCCCTGCCAGCATTAGGGGCACTGAGCCGCAGGTTCCCCATCCCAAAATGTGCCCTTGGGCTGGTTCTGAACCCCAGGAACCCCCCAAGAATCCATCCCTGGCTGGGCTGGAAGCCCCTGAGCAGCTCTACCCTCTTCCTTGTGGGATTTATTTCAGCTCCACATAGGTTTGGGTCTGCCTCCAGCCTTTATGTTCTCTGTGGCCCCACTCCTACAACCTTTATTTAATAAATACTATTTATCTAGTAAGAGAATTTAAAAAATGGAATAAAAATACTATAATGCAAAATACTAGTGCAACACAAAAGCAACATAATAACGGAAGAAAACAACCTTATTGCCTATATTTTTCAATATTACAGCTCTACTGGGCCGCATCCCCCCCACCCCTCATTCAGGGACAACTCTCCCCCCACAGGCTCCGCACCAGCCTCCAGCGGCGCCGCTGCCGGACCCTCACGGGGCCTGGTAGGCACGGACGGGGCCGGGACGAGCACCGACACCGCCCCGGGACGCCGCAGCTCAGCAACCACAGGAGTCGGGTCGGATCGAGCTCGGATCGGTCCGGTCCCGGTTCACCAGCACTCCCATGCCCGCCCAGCTCTGAGGGCTCGAATGCATCACACAGCTTTCCCCAGCCCCCGTACGGCAATGCGGTCCGCGTCTCCCGAGCACGTTATTTATATCCCCGCCCCGGCCCGCCCAGCCAATCCCAGCCCGCTGCCTGGCCCGCCCAGCCAATCCCAGCCCGCTGCCTGGCCCGCCCAGCCAATCCCAGCCCGCTGCCCGGCCCGCCCGTTCCCGCCCCGCTCCTCACCCCGATCCCCTCCGGCCCCTCAGGCCCTGCTCCCGCCGCCGCTGTCGCTGCGGGGGCCATCCCGCCCGTACCCCACCGGCCCCCCGGGCACACTCCTGCCGGAACGTGACCGAAGAGCCCCCGCCGGCCCTTCCCGGGCCCCAGCAGCACCTGCCAGGGCCACGGTAGCGGGGCCGCGGCTCCGCCGGGTCCCGAAGCGGCGGCCGTGTGAGATGCGCCTCAGGATAGCCGGGCTGAGGGGCCAGGCCGGACTGGCCGGGCAGAGCTTGGCGGGACCGCGGCCGCGTTGAAAGGCTGGCTGGGACTGGCGGGGCTTGGAGTCCCCATCACAGCCCACCAGTCCTCATGGCATCCCGACAGTCGCTATCCGATCCCAACAATCCCTGTCATATCCCGACAGTCCCTACGGAACTCCACAATCCCTATCGCATACCAACAAGCCCTGTCACATCCCTATAGTGCCCATCGCATCCCTACAGTCCCCATGGCACCCGACACTCCCTGCTGCATCCCAGCAACCCCTATCGCATCCCAACAATCCCCATTGCATCCCAACAGTCCCATCCCGAATGCCGCTACCCCGTCCCAATATCGCTATCACATCCCAACTGTGGCTCTGCCATCCCGACAGAGTGATTTCAGCTCCAGCCCCACAAGCTTTATTTCACTGCCAGTTCTCCCGTTTCAGCTCCAACTCCACATCTCCACTTCCCCCACCGCCAGGTGAAACTGCTCCTGGTTCTCAGGGCAGGATCTTTTTGGTTGCAGCTCTCTGAGGTTTCATCTCCAGCTCTAGAACGCACATTCCAACCCCAGCCTCACAATTTCACTCCAGTTCAGCCATTCTGTATCCCAGCCCTACAGTGATTTCAGCTCCATTCCTATCGCAGCCCTACAGTCGCTCTCCCAGCACCGCAGGGGCTCCACCCGCTCCTCACCACCCCCTCCCTGCCCCGGGAGCCCCGCTGACCCTTCCCGGGCCCCAAGGCCACTCAGGGGGCTCCTGCTGGCCCACAGGGCACGGCAGGGCCAGGCAGTGTGGGCAGAACAAGGGAGGGGTGGCAAGGCAAGGCGAGGCAATGAAGGGTAGAAAAGGCGAGGGAGAGGGAGCCAAAGCAAGGGGAGGGCAAGGCAAGGCAGGACATGGCAAAAAAAGGCAAGAGGGGAAGGGAAGGCAAGGCAAGGGAGCAGTAGGCAAGGCGAGACAAGGGGTATGAAGGCAAGGGAAGAGTGGGCAGGGCAAGGCAAGGGAACATAAAGCAAGGGAAGAATATGCAGGGCAAGGCAAGGGAACATAAAGCAAGGGAAGAATATGCGGGGCAAGGCAAGGGAGCTATCACGCCTTAGCTACTCCTCCCTTCCCTTGCCTTTCCCACCTCTCCCTTGCCTGTCCCACCCTGTCCTTGCCTTTCTCACCCTGTCCTTGCCTTTCTCACCCATCCCTTGCCTTTCTCACACATCCCTTGCCTGTTCCACCCCTGTCCATGCCTTTCCCACCCCATCCTTGCTTTTCCCAACCTGTCCTTGGCTTTCCCACCTCGCCCTTGCCTTTCCCACCTCTCCCTTGCCTGTCCCACCCTGTCCTTGCCTTTCTCACCCATCCCTTGCCTTTCTCACACATCCCTTGCCTGTTCCATCCCTGTCCATGCCTTTCCCACCCCATCCTTGCTTTTCCCAACCTGTCCTTGGCTTTCCCACCTCTCCCTTGTCTTTCCCACCTCTCCCTTGTCTTTCCCACCCTGTCCTTG
>VYZP01004037.1:0-70056 GCA_013400635.1 Hypocryptadius cinnamomeus | reverse complement strand
CCTTGCCTGTCCCACCCCTGTCCTTGCCTTTCCCAGCTCTCCCTTGCCTTTCTCACCCATCCCTTGCCTGTCCCACCCCTGTTCTTGCCTTTCCCACCTTTCCCTTGCCTTTCCCAGCCCTGTCCTTGCCTTTTCCACCCATCCCTTCCCTTCCCCACCTTTCCCTTGCCTTTCCCAGCCCTGTCCTTGCCTTTTCCACCCATCCCTTCCCTTCCCCACCTTTCCCTTGCCTTTCCCGCCTCTCCCTTGCCTTTCCCACCCTCGCATCCCAGGGCGATGCCGCCACCTCGCGGCCACGTTCCCCCTCCCCGGGCTCACGGGAGGGAGGGAGCGAGCGTGGATTTCGTGCGTGTCCTGCGGGGAAATAAATCCTGGGGCCCTTCCCTCGCAGGGCTGTTCCCCTGCTCCTCCTTCCCCCCGTGACCAGCCTGCCTGAAAAATAACTCCAAACCTCACTTCAAACCCTGTAGGGTAGTGCTGCCTTGGCTTTTTAGAATTTTTTCTTCTGGTTGTGGTTAAGGTAGTTGGGGATAAAGCCTGCTCTGTACACTTCAGCTTCTGTGACAGCTGTAGACAGGGGCAAAGCACAGACTGTTTTAGGGATTGCCTTCCTTTAACTCAGTGCTGTGCAGAAGGTTCTGTGCTAGCAAGCCATCAGTCTGGGACTGATCCCTACTCCAACCCCTCCTGTCATTTATGCTTTGGGACAAAGTAGGAAGGAACCTGTTATCAAAATCCCACAATACAAATGATGAGTAATTTTTTTAATTGATTTTTAACAACAGATTTGAAAGGTTGTTGTTGAACAAAATCAGGCACAACTGGATACATAACTCTGAAAAATTTCAGTGAATCTTGCTCAGTTTTCAAATTTCTTGGGCTCTTCTTTGTTCAAACTGCTTAAATTAGAAAGAGTAGAATAAACATATAGGATTTAAGTTGAATCTCTGCTGGAAACCAACTCATGTTTTATTAATAAATTGCCCCATGAAATTAAGTGAATAACAGATGAACCTATCTCTGGTGGGACACAAGAACCTGGCAGTGGAGTGTGTGTGCAAGGTGATGGGCAGCAATTTCTGAAGGTATGATGGGCTCTGAGCTCAAGGTGCTGAACATACAGATGTGGGGTATAGAAGACCTTGTGAAGGAGCAAGTTCTGGTGATTCCTTGTGCTGTGGTGTCTCTTTACAAAACAGGCTGGCTCTGGTTTGCTGCTGAGGGTGCAGGAGGAGCAGGTTTGGAAAGCAGCAAGTCTGGAGCAGAGGACAGTGTGGTGGGGCACTGCTCAGGGGGTGCCTGCAGGTGTGCAGGAGAGCAGTGAGGAAACTGGGGACACCAGGAGATGCAGCACAGTCATGCATGGAAACCAGTTCATCCAGAGGAGGGGACACGTCCACCAAGGAAGCTAAATGCAGGGTTCATTCAAGGATTTCAGGTACAGTGTTGCAAGGTTAAATTGTTCACAATAACTGAGACCTCTTTTCCAGGTTTTTCCACTAGTTGTCATCCATGTAGCTCATCTTGCTGCCTGTCCAAAGGAATTTCTGTTTCTGACAAGACTTCCAGCAAGAGCTCCTCCTCAGCCCAGACAAATCCCATCCAATTCTTGGATTACACCACTCACATCAAAAAGTTCTCATGGTTTTGTTCTGCACTGGATCAAAGCAAAGGCAGCTACTGCGAGAACACTTCTTATAAGCTGTGAATATTATTATCAGCTCACAGAGTGGAATTTTGTTGTGCTCTTGTGGGAGTTTTCATGTTCTTCCCTCAGCTGTGCAAATGAATCACAGTGTGCGTGTAATATACAGGCATCAGCTTTTTATTATGATTTAAACTCTGGGCTACTTACTCAATCAGGAATTGGAAACACATGGCTTTGGTTTGTAAGGCTTTTTTACTCATGAAATGGTAAAACTGTAGTGGCAGCTTCCAGGGACTTTCAGTCCAAATTTCAGCGTGCATTCAAAAGGAATTGGGGTAAAAGAGCAAATAGTCCTGTGGTGAACCTTGCAGTACAGAAATTTGTGATACTTCTTAATCATCTTCAGAGTACTTTGTGGACATAACTCATCCCCTAAGATCAAATCTCCTCTAGGAAATTTGCTCAGTAATAATGTTGAGGAGAAGGAATGAACCTATTTGTAAACTTAGACCAGTTATGCTAAAATGAGGATTAAATGGAGGAAAAAACCTGGGGAAAATATATAAAACCGTGGTACATATGAAATTTTGTAATGCATTTTGAAATGGTGCTTGTTCAAAAATGGGACTACATTTACTAAAATACAAATAAAAGCCACATAATGGCAAAATAATGGTGTTATATTCCTCAAATCAGAAAAAATTCACGTCAAATTAACCCAGATGTTTAGGATTTACCCAAGAGGAAATTGAGGCTGAGCAAAGTATGGAGAGAAGCTTGTTTTTCCAAAACAATTTATTGTCGAGAATTTCTTTGTGTCCTGCTTTTTATTTTGCTACAGCACAGAGAAATGTATTTTTTTCTGGGTTCTAAACTTTGTTACTCCCGTGAAGTGATACCAATTCCTTTACTAGGACAGGGAGAGAAGGATGAGTGCTGTGCAGCCTAATAAGGAATGTAACTTTTTTTTTTTTTCACGGTGCACATTAATCTGTTGTTTTCCCTNNGTGCAAATTAATCTTTTGTTTTCCCAAAAAAAAAAAAAAAAAAAATCTAAAATCCAAACAAACCCTGCAACTCTTGCCAAACAGCCTGGCCTTATCTCCTTCTCTGAGAGTTCATTCACAGTTCCAGCCACAGCCACAGCTGATGGTTTGTGTGTCAGGAGCGCATGAGGCTCTGCATTTTGGGTCAGCTCGGAGCTTTCCTGGTCCCTGGGACATCCCTGGAGGAGTTATCCCAGCACACACCCCCCTGGAGATGTGATGGTGGTACAGCCCGGGGAATTGCACGCTGAGAAGCCGAGGATCGTTGCTTGCAGGAGCCACTCTGGAGTTCCATGTGCCCCAGCAGCGTGTGACCCCAGCCAGGTGAGTTCCTGACTGGTGTTTAATACCTTTGTCACCAGGAGTGACAGCTCTGTGTGAACCCTAATGAGCCAACACAGTGAGAAAATGCTTTGGATTACTTGAGTTTGTTTAATATATAGTTCTTTCAGAAAGTCACAGCTCTGTGCTAACTCTAAGCCAAATTCATTGCAGGATTTATTGCCAAAGCATGGGTGCTCTCCTTTCTTCTGGATAACCAGTTCCACTCTACTCTTCTCTCTACAGGCATCTTTTACAGCTATTCCAAAGAAAGGGGCCAGACTGAGAAACTGTGATTTGATCTCTGCTCATATAATTCCATTTGCCATCCTGTCTCTGATCTTCCAAAATATTGTCAGTTCTCTCTGTGGATTCCTTTACTGTGAAATTCAAGTTTTGGGTTATTTTTTTACTTCATTTCACTGTTCTTGTGAAGGAGAGATTTTTGTACTGTATCTAAAATAATTGATAAGTGGATATAGAAAATAATGGTGTGGCCTGATAAGGAATTACTGATTAATTTGCAATCTCTTTTTACCCTCTTTATTTAAACTGACTTTTATGAAAAGGCAGAATGAAGAGGTACTGGAATTCTGAAGAAAGCTGTTTCATGTGGTTTCAGCACAAAACCTTAGCTTGAATGAATTAAGTGACAATGCTGTTTGCATTTTCTTCAGAGTTTTTAATAGATCACTTAACTGGATTAATGTTAATTCTAACTATTGCCATCTACTCTACTAAAAGACTTTTAAAATAAATCTAACTGGAATTGTACCTCTCTGATGTTAACTGAAAACATATCTGATTTTGAGGCTATACTGGAAGCCACTGAAGGACAAGGTTTCTTAAAACATGAGGACTCCTGTGCACTTTGGAAAATCCTGAAAGGAGCCATGGGTTTTGTCTCTGCTTGCAATGATCTTTAAGAATTTCAGGATTTTGTAGAAGGTTTCACCTGGAAGTCAGGTGGAGGCAAAAGTCTGCTCTGCTGCTAATGCCATTGCTTTTTAAATCTTTGCCCTTGCCTGAGGGGAGAGAGAGAACAGTTAAAAGTGTTTCACGGGGGATAAACTCCCATGGGAAAGGCAAGGAGGGGAGAGAGGGAGCCCAGCCAGAGTTTATTCCCTCTGAGTGTGTTCTGCCAGGACTTAGAGTGCTTTTGACTATGAAATCAACATTGTACTTCTGAACAATCACAGGTGTATATTGATTTCACTCAGTTCTCAAGCTGAAAAGATCCCACACACCCCTGATCATCAACCAGCCCTACAAATGTGGGGTGTTTCTGCTCATACCAGGTGCAGCTGTTCCCCCTTGGGCACAGTCACCTGCAAGGGCAGCTTTCCTCAGCAGCTTTTTGCTTCTGCACTCCCATCCTGCAGGGTCAGAATGAGTTTGCACTTTATCTCACCGGGAACTGGTGAGATAGAGAGGTGGAGAGAGAACAAGCTGTGAAAATCAGCAGCAGGTTCTCGGCAGAGCTCCTGCTCCACTCCTGGGCTTAGGAAAGTCAGGCTTGGTCCTGACCCAGCACCCACCCTCTGCTGTGCAATCTGAATTCTGATCCCAGCTGAAGTACCACAGAACCTCTCCTATCCCAGTGAGACATGAAAGGAAAACCTGGTTAAGTCTGTGCTGTCGCAGTACAAGTGTTGTAATTAATTTTATCGTGGAAAAACTTTGTTTGTTGCCTGTTGATTCTGCCAAGCCGTGAAAGCAAACAGCTTGTGGGCTGTCCAGTTGCTCTCCCCCACATTCCTGCTCAGAAGTGATAGGATATGGGTTGGGATACTCCCAGATGAAAATATGTGGTTTCCTTTCTCGATTTTAAGTGTGCCAAAACTGCACAGCAGAACAAGGTTGGCACACTCCTGTTTCTGCAAGAAGGCAAATGCTTGTGTCTCCTTCCCATAGCTAATTCTTGAGCTGAGCTAAGAGAGAAACCTTCTTTATATACCTATAAAAGTCCTGAGTTACAGAGGCTATAAAAGACTCAAACTAACCTTATTTTGTTGGAAAATCCAAATACTGGATGAAAGAAGGGCTAATGCTGCACAATCATGGCATCCCCAGAGCACACAATAAACTTGGTGTTTCACCCAGTCAGGGAGAGCACTGCCATCCAAAACTACTGAGAACCCTGGATCACAGTCATTAATACTGGACAGGGTGCTATTAAATTATCCTCTGCAGCAAATTTGATCAACATTGAATATATTCTTACTGATGCAATTGCACATCCACACAACACAGATTTAACACTGACTTTATACATTTTTATTGGCTTATGCAGAGGAAGAGAGGAGATCCAGTCCAACATAAAGCCTCCCAGTTAATGTCTTGAGCTGTTTAAAGAATTTGAATGAGTAAATTTCTCCAAAAGAGATGCTTCTACTGCAGCAGTAGCAGTGGAACAGCCAAGATCGTGAAACCACAGTGTTTATGAAGTGGAAGATTTTCAACTGCTTTAAGTTCCCCTGCACTTAATACAGATTTGCAAAGTCATTGTGTTGTAAAGACCTGTGATCGCTCTGCACAGCAAGAAAGAGCAATAACTTTTTCCAGCTGGACATCTGGAAGTTCCTTTAATTGGTTTTACAGAAAACCAGAGTTCAGAGTAATTTAAAGCTTTTGGCTGCAGGGCTGCTTTTTTGGAGGCACTCACTGGTTTGATTGTTCTGAAGCAAACTGTGGAGACAGAGATGTTTGGGAAAATACAAAACTATGTTTGCAAACAGTGAAATACTTGAGTCCCTGTTTTGCTCTCGTAGTCCAAACAGTGGCTTTGAGGTTTGGTGAGGCGTCAGTGTTGAGCTGGGAGGTTTTTGTGTGTTGTCAAGACAGGCACACAACTGCAGGTACAAAAGAAACCCCTGAGAACCAGCTGTGGCTGTTAGTCCTGTTAAGGTGACAACTTGGTACCTGCAAATGGACAATAATCTTCAAACTGGGTTCATACAATAGCAGAATGGTTTGGATTGGAAAGCTCATCTCATCCCACCACCCTGGGCAGGGATATCTTCCAGGCTGCTCAAAGTCCAATTCAACCTGGCCTTGAGCACTTCCTGGGATAGGGAGTCTATAGCTTCTCTGGGCAACCTGTGCCAGTTCTCAGGAAAGAATTTCTTCCTGGTATCCTAATCTAAACCTCCCCTCTTTCAATTTAAAACCACTTTCCCTTGTCCTATCACTGTCTGCCCATGTAAAAAGTTGCTCTCCCTCTTTTTTATAAACTCTCTTTAGGAAGTGAAAGGCTGCTCTAAGGTTTCCCTGGAGCTTTCTCTTCTGCAGGCTGAGGCACCCCAGCTCTCTCAGCCTGGGAGGCTACCCCAGAGCATGGAATATGCTGTGTGCATAATTTCTGGCATCCCTCCATGGCCTTCCCAGTCAGAGCTCCTGAACCAGCAGGAATGTGGGCCTGAACTCAGGATTCACTTCTGGAAGAAGCAGTTGCATTTTCGAAGTTGTGTCCAACTTTGGCCTTAAATCCTGCCTGGAAATGCACTTTGCCCTTTTAGTCCTGGTGCTGTGCATGGAAATTCCTTGGAGTCCTGCAGCTGGAACAGCAAAGTGGGGTGTGTGATAGAATTTATGTGTTACAACACATCAAGCCTCCTCTTTGCAAAGGAGTTTCATCTGGCACTGAGGACCCTCTGCAGCTGCTTGGTCTCTGGGGCTGAAAGTGCTGGGCTTGGTTAGGAAAAACCCAGCCCTGCTGTCCCTGCACTCCTTGGGCTGGGATGGGAGTGGGAGGGATGGCTGGGCTTAGCAGCTGCAATAACTGCTCTGCCTGGTTTTTTACCCTGCATGTCACTTGGTCACACAGAGTAACCAAAGTGGGATGAGAGCAGGTGGATTCTGTTCAGGTTTGTGTGTTTGTTGCATGAATTCAAGGATGAGGAGGGTGTAGTTCTCCCTCACACGCCTATCTGGACAGTCAGTGCTGTTTGTTGTGGATCTCCTGTGTAGCAGCTGGAGAAGAGAAAGGTTAAGACAGGGAAATGTGAGTGTAAAGAAACACTGTTGGGTAGTTTAACACTTGAAGCTTATCTTAATGCTCTGGTGAATACCTGGATTTCAAGTGAATGTCCCTTTAATTAATGGCTGCTGCTAAGGCCAGGAGCTGGTATTTGCCCAGTGCTGAGTGTGATTTAGCTGTACTCTGGCTGGCTCTGGCAGAGGGATCATCTCTGAGAATAAACTGTAAGTAAAACTGAGATTGTTCTGTGGTCAGGCTGAAGAGGGGACTCTGCACCAGCTCCACTCACTCTTCTGCTGAAACCCTTTTTCTAATCAGAATGGAAAACTCTCTGGAAAAACAGAGGGGCAGAGAAAGACTTAAAAGCTGAGAGGTTGAAAGCTCAGTGACATGAGACCTCCTGTACTACTTCTGTACTACCACAGGGGATTGGGTGACCTGTAGAGCTCTTCAGCATTTTTTCTCTCTTTTCTCCTCTGTCCCTCCTCTGGAGTGGTCCCTTCTCTCTGCAGAATAACAGTGTGTCTCTGAGCTGGGGTGCAGTATTTTTAGGACTGTATTTCATAGTCCACTGTGCAGAGCTGGTTCTGTATCACATGGCAGAGCAGGCAGCCCTGGCAGAGCAGCTGCCAAGCCCTGCAGTGCTTCCTCAGCACTGCAAGGTTGGAGTGCCAGCTGAGCCAGGGTAAAGCTGTGGGTGTGGAGCAGGGGATGCTCTGCTGCCCTGTGCCCCAGCGGGAGGAAAGAGGAAGGAGTGTGCTTCTTCATTTTGGAGCTTCAGTCATCAACTGAGGATCAAAAACTGGGAGCTGCTTCAAAAATAAACCTTGGAATGGGAGCCAGGTCTGCCTCAGGCCGTGTCCTGGTAGGTGAACACTCCAGGAGAGGTGAACTCAGCTGTGCTCCTCCATCCTCAGCACTCAAACCACCAGGCAGTTGTACAGAAACTGCACTGACATTCTTGATGGAGGGCTTTCCAACGAGAAAGAGATGTTTTTATTGAGTTTAAAATGGGCAGCTCTGGATTCCTGTGAAAGTGGGTTCCTCCTGGTTCTCCAGATGGTGATGGGACTTCAGTTCAGTCCCTCCTGGGTGGGGGTGAACATTCAGCAGCCAGGATGAGCAGCCCTGGGAGCCTGAGCCCCAAAAACACACTGCAAGTGTCACAGGGAGCCTGGAGAGGGGCAGGAGAAGAGACTGGCAGGAGTGGCCTCCTCCTTGTTGGTATTTCCCTTGTTGAGCACTGCCTGTGCAACCCAGGGCGAGGCAGGCAGTGTTTTATCACCACCTTCTGTGCATTGCCACAGAACATTCCGGGCTGCTGTGGAATGGAGTGTTAATCCTGGAAGGTCTCATGTTCCTGTCTGGCAGATAGGTGGGGAGAAAGGGCAGGGGAATGAGGTCATGAAAGACCTGTCTCAATGAATTAGGCAGTGACAGAAACCTCATCACCCAGGGGCTATTTTAAAAACAAACAGACATAGTTTATAATGTTAGATAGCTCATGGGGAATTTTTAATGATCAAGAATGCCAGTTATCATGAAATAATCTATATCCCACCCAAATTAGTCAGACTATTTTGTTGTGGTCCCTGAGGTACCTCTGTAAAATTGACAAGTTGTTCTACACTTGAATTTGAAGGACTGGTTTGCAGGGGGAAGCAAATCTATTTGTCCTGTCTTGGGAGGCCACCTGCCAAGTGAGAGGCCTTGAGACTTTTTATTGAGGAAGATAAGTAACCAGAAAGTAATAGAAGCACAAAATGGCTTTGATGGGGAGGGATCTTAAAGCCCATCCAGTGCCACCCCCTGCCATGGGCAGGGACACCTTCCACTATCCCAGTTTGCTCCAAGCTCCATCCAACCTGGCCTTGGACGCTTCCAGGGATGGGGCATCCACAAACTGCTTTCACTCACAAGAACAAAGACCATGATAAATTTGGCATTTCCAAGTATTCCTCATTACTCTTCTGTATTTCTCTCATTGTGCTCACTTGCCCACCTGCAAAAGCTTGGTTTAGTTTCCTGCAGATTTATGGAATCTCATCCAATTTGTGCTGCAGGTGGCTCAAGGAGCACCAGCTGAGCTCCCTGCAGCTGGACACAGTGAGTGGCTGCCAGGACTGTGTGGTGCCATGCTCCAGAGCAGGATGTTGGTTAATTCAGCCTGCATTTGTCTTTATTGCTGTAGGCAAGGAAGAGGAGATACATCTCTAATTCCAACCTGTGTCCAGAAGGAAGAGGAAAGGAACTGACACACAGAACCTTTCCAAACAGGGTAAGTTCAGATGCTCTCACCACTCTCTCTCATGAAGCAGAGGTCGCATCCCTCATGCCCTCCAAATTTCAAACTATCCTCAGTGGTTTCTGTAATTGATTTCTCATTTGTAAAATGTTTTAAAGCTATTTATTTGAGCTCTGTGGGTGCGACCATAAACCTGCCAAGTTTGATAGTCAGGATTCTGGGAATACATTGTTTGCATTTTTTGTTGTTGTTGTGCTTTTTTTAAAATATTTTTAGTTCTCATCAATTATTTAGAAATATTTTCTCCTTCTGGGAAATCTGTTCCCTGAAATGTAACATAAAGTTCAAAGACAATAGTACAAGCCAAAGTATTGTCACTTGAATTAAGATGGAGAAATGTGGAAATCTGGTTTTGGGTTTTTTTAGGCATGAAGTCTGGAGTAGATAATTCGAGCTTTAGTGGCCAGAAGAAGAATGTAGGACAGAAAGATGGCCCAGCCCTTCACACATGGTGCAGACTGAGAGCCAAGCCTCACTCTGCTACCTTTCCAATCAATTAGACAAAGCAAAATATTGGGTTTGTGCCTGGCCTGCACTCTTTCCTGATAAGGATTCTGTTCAGACAAAAATATAATCCTTATCTGTAGGATCTTCTTGGGTTTATACTTTCCCAGTCTTTAACCTAATCTAATTTATAATCTGGGGTTTTTTGTTTTATTTTAAATAAATCTGTGACCTCATTTAGACCAAGTTACGTGCTCTCTTGTTAAAGACCAGGGAGTGGCATCAGCTATGGACTTTCAAGAGCCTTCATGGTTTGTCCAATATTGATCTTATGTAGACAGAAGATGTCCTCATCTGTGCAGCTCTTCCGAGATCAGAGGTACCACGAGCTGAAGGGGCAGTGCCTCCAGCAGGGGATCCTCTTTGAGGACCCTGAGTTTCCAGCCTCAGATGAATCCCTCTACTACGACTCAGCAGCAAAACGGAAAGTGGAATGGAAGCGGCCAAAGGTAAAGGATGGATGAGTTGGCACTCCTGCTGTCCCCTCCAGCAGAGACACTTCCACCAAGAGGTGTCTGAGCAAAGCTTTGTCCTGTTGTGAACTGTCACCCTCTCCCTCAGCTGTTTCAGTTTGCTTCTGGTGAAGCCTTAGCAGCAAGTTCTACCCAGAGAGAGTGGAGAGTTCTCCTTTACTGGTTGATGCCAGCTCTGGTCTCTGCGTGGCTGTGCTGAATTCACAGTGGATTTTGTCTCTGACTTGTGTAAAACCTCAATTACCCACCAGTGATCTTCTGTGCCAAATGAACAGCTATTATCTGTAAGCAACCAAGAATGCTTGTGTCTATTTGCCACTTTTACTGGCATCTTAACAGGAAAACAAATATGTCATTTGTTTTGAATTGGAACTAATGTAGTAGGCATTTCAAATCATTAATACCTATATCTGTGGTCTGTTAATTGGTTTGCTCTGAGGTTTTTATTTTACACATGTATTTTTAAATCAGTTCACAGCCATAAGCAAACGATTCAGAAGAACACAAACCCATTCCCAGTCTGGCTTTCCATCAGTGTCATCTGTTCTCTTACTGTGACAAGAGTAATGCAGAGGACAGTGGAAGCCTCCAGCCAGATGCACACAGTATTTTTGCCCTTAAGCATGCTGAATCACTCCTTTACTTCACCTGTGTCCACTTTTGGGATTGGAGTTAATCTTCTGGAAGCACAGACTTGGGTGTCTTTCCTTAGAAAACACAATGCCAATGTGATCTCCTTCATATGCAGCTGGTGCTGTTCTGTGTCCTCTGTGGCAGGGGACAGCAGATGAGGCTGACCAAGGCTGGACTCTCTTTGCCAGGATGGCCTGAGGCTGCTTCTCCTTTTTGCTTCCCTTCTTCTTTCCTGGTGGTGCTCGTTCCTCACAGCAGCTTCTCTACTGGAATTTTAGTGAGCAGTCCAAGGGTTGCTTTCCTGCTTCTCATTTCAGTTTTCCAAGTAAGACATGAGACTGAAGAATGGGGAGAAGTAATTTGGGAAAGAAAAAGAAGACATTCCAAAGTCTGTGGGTTTATTTTTGTTTCTGAGCACTTTCCTGTTTATTGGAGTTTTTCATCCCCTCCTAGAAGAGAAAATACTGTGCAACCATTCACAGTGAGGTCAGGAAGAGTGTTCTTCATAAAAGATGTGAAGCAAGAGCTAAACTCTAGCCAAGGATGGCATTTTGGGCCATTCTTGTGCCTATGTGTTTGTTCAAGGTGGCGGTCAGTGGTTTGAAGTCTAATTGTAGGTCAGTGATTAGCTTTGCATCTAATTATTACCTATTAAATATGATATTAATGTAGGAAACCTCACCTATTAATTAATGTTCGATTTACATACATTTTATTATCATTTATCATAAAACCATGCACAGATTGACCTGACCCTCCTGAGATGTTGAACCATATCCCACCAGTCCCTGGCCTCTGCCAAACAGAAGTTCAGAGGGTGAATTCTGGTGTTGATGCCAACAACACAGAACCATAGAATCTTCTAGGCTGACAAAGCCTTCTAAGATCATTGAGTCCAACACCTACCCTGACACTACTGAGTCCATTACTAAGCTAATGTCCCTACACCAGGTCTCTAAAAAGCCACTTCCAGCAGCAGTCAGTTCCAGTGCTTGACAACCCTTTTGGTAATGAAATTCCTCCTTGTATCTAATAATGAAATAATGAAATTCCTCCTTGTATCTAATAATGAAATAATGAAATTTCTCCTTGTATCTAATCTAAACCTCTCCTGGTGTGTGAATCCTTTGCTGGTGTTTCAGAACATTGGGCTCTGCTAATACCCCAGTTCCTCTGAGATAAACCTGTGAAATAGCAACTGAGCTGAGCACGACCATTTCAAAGGTGCAGAATCTTCCAGAACCCTTCAGCTCATGCAGGAAGCCTCCTGGGGAGATTCTCTGTGGGGAAAACCTGCTGGTTTGTTGGAAAAAGAGTAAGAAACATTCCCTCTGGTTAGTGGACATTCTTTCTGCCCACTGATATTAACATCATCCTGCTCTTTTCCTGTGATTTCCTTGGAGTTTCCCCCCTCTGCCTGGCTGAAGTGGGGCTGGGGGCAGCTGTGTCCTGCCAAGAGGGGATGTCCTTGGCCACCTGTCCTGGTTAACACTGCCTGTGTGTGGTGGTCCTGCTCAGCATGGGCTGAAAATACCCAGGAATTCCTGTCACTGCTGAATGGACACTTTGTCTTATTTTTAACTGAACCTGGGTTTGTGTGAACTTTTTCATTGACCCTGCAAAAAGGATGGAATCTCAAGGACATCTTTGTCAGTGTTAAACAAACAGCAGTGATCCCCCAAGCAGGGCAGGCAGGCATGTGAGGAGATAAATAGTGTTCTTTAGTTATTCACAAAGGAAAATAGTCTGATCCTACAGAATGAGACTCTTATCATGTGCTTTCCTGGTTTCCCCGCTTGACCCTGTGTTTTTAAAGCCCTGATTCTGCTTTCATCTGCATCTTCTCTTTATGAGAGGGCTGTGATTGCACCCTGATGTTCTGGGAAGACAGAGCTGGTCTGTGTCCAGGAAAACAGCACAGAAAGACACCGTGAGAGAGGGCTGCTGATCTGCTTCCCCAGAAACCTCTCCTGTGTCCCAGCCCACAGAGGGACACTGCTCTGTTTGATTAAATTCCCATTAACTCCAAAGGTCAGATACCTGGCTGAAGGTGGGGAGTTGCATCTGCACAGCCCAGTGCCCTTTTTCCTGGAAACATTGTGTGCCACTGGCCCCATTCTCCACTCTTCTCACCAGTTTTCCAGCCTTTTCAGGGTGGTTGTCACCATGCAAAGGAAAAGTCCAGGAAATAAGGCAGTACTGTGTTCTGGAATGATAGAGTGATAAGAACAGATGGAACAAGTGTCTCCCCACTTCCCAAATTGGGGTGTGTGGGATGAGCAGGTTGGTGATTTATCCAACCTTTATTCTCTGCTGCCAGAGAATTCAGGAGCTCTGACTTCTGCACCTTCACATGTTTACTGGAGGCAGCACCAGCTTTTGTTTCCTTCTAACTGGTGGAAAATTATCCATTGTCTCAGGAGCTGAAACATCTTCATATTTACAAGTGCTGATTGAAACCCTAAACCCTCCCCTACCTTGTTACCTGTTTAAGATTTTGCTCTCATTTGGAAGGCAGAGGAAGCTTGGGGAAAATCCCTGTGTGGACACTTAGTCTGGGTGAGCTTTACAGATTTTGCATTAATGTTTTTTATTCCACAGTGACAGGATTTGTGGTCTCAGTGTCCTCCAGAATATTTAACACTAACCCAGTTGTCATAAATTTCATGGAATGAGGGTCATGAAAGATTTGGCTGTCAGGTTAAATGTCCCTCAGATGTAATGCTCCTCATCATTTATTTCCTCTGTCTCCTCTGTAGCTGTGTCACTGCAGTCTGACCCTGTTTTCCAGTTTGAACAAGACCAGAGACATCTGCTTATGTTTGGGACTCGTTGTGAGCCCAGTGGTGCCTGCAGAAGAGGGAGGTGTCCTGGCACTGTGTCAGGCTTTGAGCAGTTGCATGACCACTGCAAGAGCAGTTTCAGGGCATGGAGAGGAGTGACAGCTCATCACACCCTGGGATATCTGCCAGGATGTGGCCTGGGGGGAACCCAGAGCTGGAGGAGAGTGGATATTAAAGGGGAATGCCATCAGCTGGCATGGCAGTGATGTGCACTCCTCTCAGAGCCGCTGCACTGCTGCCTTCTGTGTGACAAAGTGATGGGCTTGTACCAGCCCCCGTGAACAGTGACACTTACCTGCTCTGCCAGATCCCCTCTCTGTGCCCCAGCACCCTTCTGGAGTGTGGCTCGTGGTTAAATGATCACTTTTTCACATCTGAATGTGCCTTTTTAATTCCTTTAGCCCCCTTTTTTTTTTTCCAGTTAAAAATATGGAGCAACAGCAATCATCTTGCTTAATTAGAATAGGGGTCCCTCCCCACCTCTCCTCCTCACCCCTAAAGATTTGCGTGATATAATTATTATTTTCCTGAAAAAATTATTTATTCTGCAAAGGCTACATGTACTGAAACAGCTGAAGTTGAGGCTTCTGTTTCCCTGCTTATCCAGAATTGTCCACATTTCTGTGCTGTTGGTGGTTATTGACTCTTGTTCAAGTGTAGGTAAACAGAAGCTGCAAAGTTCTGTGTGCTGACATTCGTGTTTGCACTGGAAATAATGGCACATGTGGCATCTGGGAGGTGAGGAAATGTGTTTCAAAAGGTGCTGAGCTTTGAGGGAGCCCACAAATCCTTTCATGTGCCTCAAGCACAGCTGGGGACACAAAGGTGGTTTCAGGTTGGAGGCTGTGTGAGCCAGTGTCTTGTGGTTTGCTTGTTTGCTGGGCTTCTCTGGGACCTGTTTGTAGCAGAAAAGGGCTGTGAAAGACTCAGCTTTGCACTAAGATGAAATCAATCCTGAACTGGCTTTTTTCCCTTGTGTGTCTGTCACATCCTGGATCTCAACACCGTGGATGTTGTCCTCCAGACAGTCCAGCATCCTTCAGTGGGTGACTTTCAGACATTCACTCCATGCCTGCAGCTGTACAGGGCTACTGGAGGATTTTTGGACTTCCTAGATGACACTGGTGATCATTTCAACAGGCACTTCTATGTGCTGTAATTAGTTGTGAGTGCACTAGCAGGGAGGCTGTTTGCCATTGTTGCAAATAGTTTTCCTTGCCATTAAAAGCAGATTTAGCTCGTGATCTTCAGTTGCAGCTCATTATATGTGGAAAAGTTTAAAGTCAGATATTTCTTTGTTAACTGCATGTGTGTGTATATAAAGAGAATTATTGCAGTGCACCTTAATTTTATAGAAGGGCTTAAGCCTTGCAGACTCAGAAGTGGTATAAAAGGTCATAGGCAAAGTAGGCTCTGACCTAAGTTTAAACCCTTCATCTTAAAGAAATAGGAAAGCTATTAGGAGCTAAGCTCTGGGAAGCAGTCTGCCCTGGAAGATAATCACAGATTGATGGGGAGGTTTCTGTACACATTAATCATGGTTTTTAGGTTAAAATTGTGGAGGCAGGGACCATGTAGTCCTCCAGACATGGTGCAGTCTTCTGTTAGTGTAGAGGGGGTGGGTGAGGGGACAACAACAGGCAGATGGCAAACCACCAGAAGAAAATAATTCCTAAATGATGGTCAAGTATCTTTTCTTTCCTCATTGAGGACAAACCATGTACCCCAAAGCTCCTGCAAACAGAGTCTGGCACTGCTGCACGTTTCTGGGGAGCTGTTCCAGCACCCTGGGTGCCCGGAGCTGTCGAGTCGAGCTGCAGCCATCTGTCCCTGTCGCGCAGGTGTCGATGTGCAGAGCGGGAGGAGCTGCTTGCCAAGGGCTGGCGATGGCAGGAAGGACAGGCGGCTCCCGGGGAGGAAGGCGTTAATCCCACCCCATCTCAGCTGCGGGAGCTGCGAGGTTGGCACGGCTCCCGAGGATGCAAGTGGCAGCACAAAAGCATCCTCTTCGCACCCGTTGCCCTGGCAACTGCACATTCAAAGGGCAGCATTGGCACGGGATCCTGCAGGAGATGATGCAGCTGCAATTAAGTCGAATTGTCTTCACGTTGTTAGAATTAATTCTGAGCTGGGAGGGAAGGGGAGGGGTGGTGGGTGCGTGTTGGGGGTAGAACAATGAGCTGCCACCCCTCTGAGATGCCGGCGTGGGCAGGGCTTCATCGTGCTCTGGGCTTCTTGAAGGGTAAAATTAGTGCTGGCACTTGGCTTCTGAACCTTGGGGGTTTTTGTTGGAGCGACTAAAAATCTGCCTCGGGAGCTTTATTTGTTTAATGAGGGTGGATTTGGTGGAGTGAATGATCTTCTGTGCAGCTATTGCTGTTCTTGCATCCTGGAGATCCACAGACTGGAAATGCAGGGATTACCAAGATCCCAGGGAATTGGGCTCCTAAGAGGAGGTGTCCAAAAGTGGAGGGCAAGGTCTTTCAAATCCAGGTCAAAACAAGTCTTACCCTTCCTGTATGGCTGCAATCTGGATCAGCTGGGTTCAGAATCTGCTTTCTTGTTCTATTTGGTGAAATCAGTTGATTTGGATAATTTTCACCAGCAGCTGGAAATGTAATGTCATTTTCAAGAGAAGTGTGCCCACCTGGTTTCACCCTATAGTGATGAGACAGAGGAGATAAATTGTGATTTGGTGCATGAGATACATGGGAATTCACTGAAATTCAAAACTTTCTAAAGCACTAAGCAGCCAGGATTTTGGAAGGGATGTTGAAATCTAAATGTAATCTAAATAAGAGTTGTAATAACTCAAATACATGTAGGAAGCACTGATCTACAGAGATGAAAAAAGTAACTGGAATCCATTGGAACTGGAATTCTCATTTTACCAACCAAGAATGGAAGTTCTCATAGAGCACATCATGATAGAATACAATTGTCATTATTTGTGCTACCCTAATACAATCCTATAATAATTTTGAAGAACAGTCCCAGCTCCTCCAAGGAATTGATTTTTTAAGGAGCACACGCATTTTGTAAGAATGGAAGGGAGAAATAGTGGCTTTTTTTGTGGGGGAAAAATACTGGGTTAAAATACTTTTTGGTTTTAATTTTAATGTTGTAACTTTTCCCCAAATGTGCTAATAAAGCTGAAATATTTATTGGAATTTTTTTTCTTGGAGGCAAGGAAACATTTTTCAGCCCTGAAGGGCTTTCCCTTGTTGGTGATTTAAGGTACTTAGAACAGCATGTTCTGATGGTGTCCAGCCAAACAATTCACTGAAAACATCGTGGGCTTTGTTTTATTTTTGCCCTTATCCCATTATTATTTTCTCCTAAGGTTTTGAGGTTGGGTTGTTTTAATTTTTTTTCACTAAACATGTTCTGAAGAGAAAATGTGGCACCTACTAGCACCCTGGCAGGTGAAGGTAGAGAGCTCCAGGCAGCTGTTTCCTGCAGTCCATTGCCCTTTCTTGGCTGAGAAATAGCAAAGGTGGATTTTTTTTGGGAGTGTGTTTGTGTGTTTCACAACTGGGAGGTTCATTTGGGATTTTTTTTTCATAGCTGGATGGAAAAGGAAGAGCCAAACAGGAGGATTTTTGTCACATCAGGCATGTAAAACGTGCTTGACAGCTCACAACATCTGAGAGCAGCCTCCTGAGGAACCAGGAAGACTCCAAGGGAGTCTCCTGTGTTGCAGGCTGATATTATTATTTATGTGTTTGTTAGCTTATCTTTTCTGGAGCCAGCCTGCAGTGCAAAGGGAAGGGCCTTTATTGCCACAGCAGAACAAACAGCTGCCACAAAATATACCTTGTTGAATATAGTAAAAATACTTAATAGTCAGTTGAGGAAATGTTATGTTGATCCCAGGAAAAGGGGATTGGAGGACTGAAATGTCCACACCATGGGCACATGACACTGATCCTTTCTCTGTGGCTATGACATCTCTGCAAGCCCTGCCTCAGCTTCTGCAGGTGTTCTGCTGTCACCAGACAAACTGGAAAATGTGTGTTGACTTTGTCTGCAGGTTTGGCCTATTATTATTCTAAAGTAACCTTTGTCGCCAAAGCCTCGAAGTAATAATTAACAGGCTTGTCTATGGAAATCTGATGGGCATTGGACCCTGAGAAAATCCTCTTAACAGCAAATATTTCATATTGGATTGCATTTTGCTAAAGAGAATTTTAAATTAAACAATATAAACTTCACATACAATTATCAGTTTCACAATGTAACACCCAGCAAGCTGAAATCTTGATTCATTTGCAACAGCATTTCTGTCTGTGATGAGACCAACCCAATTTCTATCACAAAAATGAAGCCTGGATGGTGGGCTGTGAGGGCATGAACCCAGAGCAGGCAGGCAGGGATGTGTTTAAATGCATATGTGCACATGGATGTGTGGACATGAATGGGACAGGGGCTTGGGAAGCAGGATGCTGAAGGGTGAAGCAGAGCTTTGGACTTGCTTTGTCACCCCAGGGCAAATCTGAGGCATTTGGAAGGCAGGCAGAGCCCCAGAATCTGTGCTGTAGAATTTCAGTGGTGGTAGCTTTAGCTTTACAAGGAATTTTTTTTTGTTTTTTTTTGTACTAAGAGTAGTGATGGGAAAGAAGATGGGTCCAAGGAGAAGTGACTGGGCTGAGCAGCCACCAGACACAAAGGGTTCTTGCAGATGTGTTGTGAAGCACTTTCCTTCCCAGCTGTTTGGGTCCTGGAGGCAGGAAGTGGAGCAGAGCTGTGTGTGGTGCTCACAGGGACTCCTCTCACACAGCCAAACGAACAGGGAGGGATCTCTTGATTCCCTGAGTCCCACCTAGCAGTTATTGCTGGCAGGGGCTGGGATTCCCCTCTCGGGGGTGGTGTCCAGCTGTGTGAGCCTTGTCCAGCTCCCATTTCCCAGGCCAGGGTGTGCAGACCCCATCCAGGCTGAGGTGACTGCAGGGTGCTGTGGCTCTCAACCAGAAACCCTGAGAACCTGATAAAATTCCATTTCTGTGTCTGTGAAGGTCCACCAGGAACAGGATCAGCAATTCCACACTGTTCTAGGATTTTGTGCCTCTCCTCACCTTTCTGCAGCAGGCTGGTGATGCCCAGCTCTGGCAGAGTGCTTCACACCCTGAAGAGATCTTGTGTGTTAGTTTGAAAAATGAAAATATGGGAGCACACAGTGCTACAGAACCTGGGAGGGCCTCACTTTTTTTTGAGATGAGTGTTTAATTTAAGAAGCTCTATTGAGACTGAAACAGATACTGTTTTGTTCACTTGGGGGTTTTATTTTAAGAAAGTGTCCTTTTCTAAACAATAGAAACTTATAAACATAGTTTAATTCACTTTTAGTCCCACCAGTGATTTATGCTGGTACACCTCAATATTAATATCAGGGGTTCTGGTCCCTGGCTCCTTTCAAAGCTTTGGGAATCTCACTGTGTTCTGTTTGTCACCTTGTCTGTCCCCCAACAGGCTCAGTATGGGAGGCATCATGAAAACACTGTTTGGCATGTTTCCATCTTGGTTTCTGACTGGATAAAACATTCCTCCCATAATATTTTGTCCTTAATGTTTCCATCTGGGAAAGTTGTGACATGTTTCTTTCTGGAATTGCCGAAATGTTCCCAGAATCGAGCTGTTGCTCACCCTTATTCTACGAATTCCATCATTTTATTTTTATTTTGTCTGGAAAATCTTGTTAAGATGGGACTTGCCCAGAAGAAGAGATGAGCAAGGCACCATAAAGCCTGCAGGTATGAGTCTCCAGTACAGCCTGGTGACTGAGTGGACCCCATATGACATCAATTTGATGGCCCAATCCCACTCCTGATGTCAGAAAATTCTTTGGTTTTCGTTGTGCCCTTCATTGCTGGCTGCATCCTGACAGGAAGCAAAAACCCCTCAGTGGCCACCCTTTATTTCCAGAGGATGAAGTGGCAACCTTTGGAAAGTGGCAGCTTGCTCAGTGGGATTATTCACCCAAATCTTCCAGGACTATAATTAAAGGCAAACATTTGTAAATGACATGCATGCTTGCCAAGCAGACAGCTCTCCAGATGCCAGTATTCTGTTATCTTCTCTCTTGGCACTTTTTCCAGTTTGTATTTCCCTCCCTCAGACTGGATGAAGGCTTTCTTATGTTGTTGTGGTTGTTTCCTCTAAAGAAAAAAAATATTAAATGACCTCAGTGTCATTTCTAGAGCACAAACAGTACGACTCCAAGGCTCTGAATGTTTCTTTAAAGTTTAAAATGTCAGGTTTCATTTAGTTGGTTCAGTTGTCATTAGATGAAAATTGGTTTCTCAAACAGTTTCTGTTTGTCCTGAGGCGATGTGGTGATGGCAAGGATGACACGGTAAAATTTATTTTGAGACTGTAAAACAAAAAGCCTGAGGATCATATCCCCAGCTAGCATAAGTCTTCTTACAGTAATTGTTAGTTCATTGATTTAGTCTTCCAAAATAATTAAATGTCTGACTTCTCTGAAGCAAAAATTACAGCCTAAACATGCCAGTTGCAAAGGAAATTGAGGTATTGTTCTGTCAACACTCTTCAGCAAGAGTGGAAAGCATCCACATCCAAAAAATGCTTTCTGTGTGAAGAGCTTCATGCTTTTGTCATATTATTTCCATATTTAAAAGGGTATTTGGGATGAGCTGGAGTTTGAGGTTTAGTAAGCCATTCTGCCTTCGATTTGCAGAGTAATTTGTTTGAATTTCATGCTGTGTTCCTGTGATCCAAATGTATGTTTCCTTCAAGATTAATTCTATTTAAAGATTAAATGAATATGTATGTTTTTGGCTAAAAAGCAGCTTTTAAAAATCCTTCACAGCTGAAAGAACCTTTTAGAACTGCTTTCTTGCCTGTATGTGGCAATGTTTCTAACTTAATCACAAAGACTAAAACATTTTGAATTTGCATTTTTTTCCAGCTTCCAGGAAATAAAATGTTGTTCCTCAGGATAAATATACTTTTTGTTAAGAGCAAGTGTTACCTTACAATTATCTTACAATTATTCAGTTCTTACACTGAACTTTGGCCAGCATTGGAGGTGGCAGAGGCCACCTTGAGCTCCTCATGTGCATCAGGAAATGGAATCTGTGTCTGGAGCTGTCCAGGAGCCATCTGGGCACTCCTGCTCCAGGTGACCCTTCCTGAGCCTGGAGGTGGACAAGTGGCTCCCCAGGGTCTGCTTAATAAAGAGTGTCTGTGCTGTACAAAGCACACTGAGGTCAGGTTTTTGTCTGGAGACAGCACTTTCCAGTCTGATACACTGAATAATTATCAAAATGGGGTTGTTTTTTTGCCCAAGACTGTACTAAATCTTCAGTCCTGTGATGGTGAGTAAAAAATTAAATCTCATTTAGCAGTGATCCACCTGTGGGCTAAGCTTTAGTGTGCACGTTTGGAGTTTTATTACTTCTGCAGGTTTACCACAGGAGCTTTAAGGAAGCACTTGTGGGACTGACAAAAGACAAAAAATCAGGAATTTTCTCTCCCTGGGTCAGTAGAATAGCTATAGATGATCCATTTTTGTGCAGAGCTGATAAAAGACAAAAATCAGGAATTTTCTCTCCCTGGGTCAGTAGGATAGCTATAGATAATCCATTTTTGTGCAGAGCTACATTTGCTGTGCATGACCACTGCTATCTCTTTCCTCCTCCCTTCAGATAAGGGCATTTAAGCCTTGGACATCTGATTTTCCTCCCTAAATGGAGATGTGAATGCAGCACCTCGTCCTCTGGCCTCTCCTCCCTCCTCCCTCATTCTCTGGCTCTGCTCTCCACAAACAGAACTCCTCAGAAGTGACAGTTGCCTAAAAGCTGCTTTTCACATTTGGGCACATGACCTACCTGGTCAAACAGCACTGTAAGAGGAATAACTCCAATTTAATCCAAATAGTTCAGATGTAATCCAACCATGGCATTTCTCCTTCCTGGTCTTAAGGAGCACATTTATTTCCCTAAAATGCTGAATGTCTCATGAGCCAAACCAAAGCTGTATCTGCCTGTGCACAGAGGTGGATTGAGGGGACTGGCACCTATAAAGCACCATCAGCCCTTGGTTTAGCTGAAGTGAGGATGATTTACAGCTGGGAATCTGCCCTGCAGCTCTGCATTTGGGTGGAGTGCAAACTGCAGACCCTGTGCTTGGGAGACACAGGGACAGCAGGTTAAGCTGCTTGTGCAGACATTCCAAAATCTGCAAAAAATTAAAACCCAGCATCGCCCCCAATGAACATAATGAAACCGAATGAACTGTAAATACTTATGTTGTAAGACAAGAGAAAAGCAACACTGACAAACCTCAACATTATTAGAAACAGGCCCTTCTCCTGTCTTTTGAGAGTTAAGAAATGTTTCCTTCGGTTTTTTCACTGACTTCACTTTAGCTGTTAGACCCTGATTAAATAAAGATGATGAAGTTCTCACAGCAATTCCTAGATATTCGTGGAGAATCGTCATCTTTAGAGGAAATTTTGTGGTGCTTTGAACACATGACAGGAACTGGAGGTCTGGATCCCTTTTGTTTTGCCCAGAATGTGGCTTCAAATCCATAATTCCAAATCAAACACTTTGTGTTCTCTGGGAAGTGCTGTGAGGTTGGGCACTGTGAATATTCCTGTGGCTGCCAGTAGTCATTGCAAAAGATAGGAGGGAGATTATTGGGATTCCAAAGATTTCTAAGCTGGTAAATCAGGAGGGTTATTTCTCAGTGATGGCACTGATGTTAGTGTTTAACAGAGAAATTTGTCTGAAATGAAGTGGTGAATTCAACTCAGTGTATTTATATCACATTGGGAAAATCAAAAATTAACTCAAGCAGTGAAAGAGCCATGGAAAGAAACAGCTTGATATAAATAAAGAAAAAAGTTTCTTACTCTGTCTTTGCAAGCAAGAAGTCTCTTAAATGTCTGAACAATTTAATCACAAAGATGAAACTCACTGTGCTTCAACTGGGATAAAGTCATGACCAAGTAAATATTCTGAGTACACCCTGACAGGCTGAGTCCTCCCAGGCAGCCAAAGGCTCTTGTCCATGGATCTGGTTGGCTGAATCTGCTCTACTCTTTGTTTTGGGTTGAAGCAGAAGAGAATCCAAAATTAATGATTATTAATGGTGCTGGGAAACTTACTGACTGTTCAAACAGTGAGAGAGCTCCACATTTTCACAAGTCCCTAAGTGATTAAAGCATCCAGGTTCCTCTGGCCTTTCAATGGTTTGGGCTTTTAAGTTGCACAATAACAATATCCAAAGTGACATGCAGAGTTTGTAAAAACATTAAAGCATAATCAGACTGGTTTATCCTGGAAATTCTCTTGAGGCTGGAAAGAAGAAATCCTCAAGATCATTTTGTATAACAGCATGTTATCCAAACATGTTTTATTCATTTTAGTACTCTAATAGCCATCTATGCAAGACAAAATCATCTACATGGAGGGAAAAGCATGGGCTTGATTGCCTGGCAGATACAGCAACTGTGATTTTGCTTAATAATCCTTCTTTGGAAGTCACTGATGTGGATTTTTCAGTGTCATGACTCAAAACCGAAGAAACTTATCTCACATGCTGATAACTTTATTGCTAAATGAAAATCTTTCCAAGACAAAGTTTAAAAAGATGTTTCAGAGCTAGAAGCTGCTGTTTGTTTTCAGGATGTGTAAATAAAATCCTTCCTGGTAGTTACTGTGAATTTATGATTCTATGACACACTGATTTGGCTGAGTCATAAAAGTGCTTTCAGTATTCAGGGGTAAAATGAATGCTGCTCTGTCACTTTTGAGGCAATATTTTTATAGCTTAGAATTTGAACTCTCTGTCTTCCTAGAAGGAAAATACTCTGGTTTACATGTTCTAAGGCTGATCTTTGCCCGAAAGGATGTCCAGACTAGAATTTAAAGTCTGATGTGTGTCCTGTTGGGACAGAGACCCTCCACAGACTCTGACCTTCACAGGCTCAGCAAAGTTGTTGTGCTGGCTACAACAAAATTTCTATTAAAAAATGATTAAAAATCCAAAATTTGTTATAACTCATAGTCTGTGAAGCTTGTGTCTTATGTTCAGGGCTTTATGTCATTTTACAGTTCCTCTTTTTATGTTATGAAGGAAGCATCTAGTCCAGAATGGTGTGGGGTGGATCACAATTCCAAAGGTTTCTGTGCAAGGTGTCACTGGATAGGCCCTGAACTGTTATCCCAGGCATTCACATATTTTTGCTTGAAGCAATAAGTGGGAGAACACCTCGAGGTGTAGTCTGAAAAAGATGAGGAGTCTGGGAGAAGAGGAAAAAGGATTTTTATCCTTAAGTGTCTGAGATAAATGGTAGATAGTGGAATCTAAGCTGAAACAAACCCTGCTGGAAATGGGATGTGGAAAGGAGGAACTTGTTGCTGAAGGGGTTTATGCTCTTTAAGGTGGTGTTTAGACTTATGCTTTTTAATCTTTGTAGTCTGTGCATTGCCACTGGGCAAGGGAGAAATATTTCCTTTAAGGAAAAACAAATCATCTCCCAGATTAATCTGAATTTTCACTCCAGACAATGTTTAGATGACTTGACTTTAGTTTTGCCACAAAATACTCAATGTCATAAAAAAAATAAATGTGACTTTTCTGAAATCTGCCAGATACTCTTTTGTAAACAGCAAATTCCCTTCCTCAGAAAAGGCAGTGATGGAGAATTCCATCTGCATCAGTTTCCAGCCCCCTTAGATGCAGCAGAAGGTCAGACTGGACAAGATCATGGCCCCTGAGCCAAAATGATGCTCATTATCAGGCAAACAAATATTTTCCTCCCCAGGCAGAGCTGGACAGTCAGGAGTACTGACCTGGGAATAGTTTATTCCACACTGCTCCAGTGCTGAATATGTCAGTGCTGTGAAAAAATGTGTGTGACTTTTCCCAACCTCCTTTTCTTATTGTTTTTATTCCCCATCTGAGGAAACTCGTCCAAGAATTTGATAGACAAACAAGTTTTGAGGAAGCAGTGAGCAGTGGGTGGCCTTTGAGTCTGATGAGTGGCCTTGCAGCCCATGTCTGACCTCAGCCACGTTAGGGTGTCCTGGAAATGATGTCAGGGAGTTGCCCTCAGGACTGGCTTTGTCCCTGGCCATCCTCTTTTATTGCATTTAATGCAAAAACATTTCCCCTGCTTTGGTGCATGGCTACATTCAGATTTTCTTTCAAATGCTGCTACTACATCTACCTGTTTTTCATGGAGCATCACCACCTCAAAATCAGAATAAATCCCTGTAAAAGCATTTTGCAAGAAAACTTCAGATTAGTGACCCCAAAATGATCCCTTTAGGATGGAAAATTATCACTTTTTCCAGGAAGTTGAAACATATACATTTTTAACCAATTAAATTGGGACTTTTTTTTTCCCCCACATCATGTCACAGTTGTTGTAGCTTTGGAATAGCTGAAAATCAAGTTCCGTAGGGGTTGGAATTGCTCTGAACTATTGGTTTATACGATCAGTAGAGACACAGGGCTCTCTCTGGTGCCCCAGCCCCATGGCAGTGGCAGGGTAATGTCTGTGCACTGCCCTTTGAAAAGACCTGAGCTCTGCTTCCAGGGGAGTTTGGACATCTGGCTGAGAGAATTTGATGTTGCCTGAGGTGAATCCTGTCCTAAGAATGGCATCTCTGATTGCTGGTGCTGGGGAAAAGTCACACAAACTGAGTTTAGAGAAGGGAATAGGTCCAAGGGGAAGAAGGCAGAAGGCAAAGGCTGTGTTCTGGTAAATTCAGTGAAAATCAAAGTGTTCTTCTCAAACAAGGCAGCTTTTCTCTAGAGGTGTTATGGATGTGCTGCAGTTCTGTAGCATCACAAACTCAGTGCAACAAGAGGTGATTTGAGGAGGTTTGTTCTTGTCTGAGGGCTCTGGGAGAACAGCAAATCTTTCATTGCAGTCTGGACTGATTTCTGGGCTGCAGTGGCAGAGGACTGGCAGAGCTTCAGCAAAGGCTTTGTCAGGAGGTTCAGGAAAAGGTCAGCCCTAGGGCCCATCACTGAGCCCTGCCCAGCCCTGTCAGCATTCTGCAGAGAGCAGCTGTGCTGCTCCAGGGGTCAGGTGAAACACACAGACAGCCAACATACACACCATGTTGCCCAATTCCACTTTTTGGGGGTTTTTCTTCCAAAACAGTGATTCAGATCCTCCCCAAACACACGTGTCCCATAGGCAGGACAAGGCTGAAACCCATGCACTGAGTATTAGTCACCACTAGCTCCAAACTGAAAAAAGAAAAAAAGAACACTATAAAAATGTCTGTGATGCATTTGGTTTTGTAACAGGATTTAGAGGAGAGGGAGGAGGGGGAAGAAGCATTTCTCAATCCCCAGATAGCTGAGTTTTCTTTCTCACGAGGCTGGAGCTCTGGCATGCCCTTCCCCTTGCTGCTGTGCTGCTCAGTTTCTCTTGAAGCAGCACTGGGCATTATCTCACTTTCAGGAACTGATGCTGCTGGATGCTGGGCACAGAGCTTTCAGAGGAACTGCTCATCCTGACCTCAGGGTGTACAGACAGAAACCTGGGGCTAAACCTGCCTTTTGGGGGTTTGCAGGGTGTAACAGCACTGCCCAAAGTCCTCTCCTGATCTCAGCAGGGGCTGTTGCAGTCAGGTCACATCTGACCCTGGGTTTTTTTTGGATGCCTCCTGTGGGGTCACTTCTCTTTTTCCACTCCACAGCACATTTTTTTCAGCCACAACAAGGTTGTAAAAGTCTTTTTGCATGCACTGGGGTATCCAGTGCAGTTGGGCTTGGTCCTTTTGCTTCTTGGGGCTCACTGCAATTGCCTTGGCACACAGCCTGCTCTGGGGAGGGCTTCTGTGACCATGCCAGCACAGCTGGGGCTTATTACAGGATGGACAACCCCATTGACCTGTTCAGCTCCATGACCACAGGGTGCTGTCTCTGCTGCCTTCCTTTAGATGAGGTTGGTTCAGTGTCAGCTGCAGCCAAAGCTGAATTTTTCCATCCATGTTCAGAAAGAATTGCCTTTCCCCCTGCTCCCTACACTGCCTCTGCAGGAGTTGTCCCAGGATGATGTGAGGGTGGGAGAAGGGAAGAAAATGGAAACAATTCTCAGCTCTGACAGAAATCAACCTGCTTTAAAGAATTTAAGGGAATGGTGAGTGGGCTTAAGATGATCAGTCTGATAGTGCCTGCCTCTGTAGGCAGAGTGTGCAAGCAAAGGTGGATTATTTGTCATGCTAGGCCTTGGTTCTTTAAAGGGTGCTGGAGAAAGGAAGCTCTAAATACTACAGAAACCTTTGAAAATCTTAGTTGCAAACAATTACTGCTCTTCTTTCTTCTTCCCTTGACTGAATCTCTATATAAATCTCTGTTATATAGACCCTGTATAATCTCTGAATAATTAGGGTCTGTCTCTGAGACAGTTTAAAGACTCTAATCTGTTAAAAAAATCATCTTTCCCTTTTCTTGGACTTCTGAGATCGTCCAAGAAATAATATTTTTTTACAGTGCAGCTTCAGCTAACACCTGTGAAGACACACAGCTAATTAATTAACCCTCTGAATGTCTTTCTCCTTATTTCTGACCAATACCATAACTTTTAGTTCATGAATATTGGTAATACACCAGGAGATGCATGTTCAGAGCTAAGGGGAATTTTCTCCTTTAGCTAAATTACTCCAAGAGTCAATGCATATATCAGTGCACAATCAATTACCTGCTGTACTTTCAGTGGTGCATCTGGTCTCAAATAAACCCCATCCTTTCTTTTTTAGTTTTTTGGGTTTTTTTTATTTTAGGGAATTGGGACAGAACAGCACATACACCATTTCATGGCTCCAGTGAAATGGGTGTCTGTTGTCTCCCATGGTTCACATTGTTTTGCAAAACTCTTTCATGGGAATGCATAGCTGGTGAAATAAATTACTTGGAGTACTCTCAAGTTGTGTTGCTGGAGTCCTACTGGGATCTCCCCCATCAGAATTTTCATTACTGCTTGGATGAGGGTCTAGGAAGGCAGGTATGGGAATTCTGTAGGATCCAGACTGGGACAGGATTGCAAGCCAGTTGACCAGGTTGGTCTGTAAGAAATAAAGGGACCATTTAAAATCAGGAAAAAGGGGTTTGTGAGCCACTTTATTCCTCAGAGCATCGGTGTCTGAATGTCAGATATTTCAACTACACAGCAAGGATGAGAGGGGACACAACCAGACTTCTGTCATGCAAATGAAAGCCTGGTAGGACAGTGAGGGAGAGCATCAGGGCTTTCAGCAGAACCAGGAGGCCCTGAAACCTCCAACCTCACTTGCAGACTGTGCCCAGCCCAATTAGAGCTCTGCAGATGGTGCTTGTTTCACTGTGTGCATGTGTGAGGGGACAACTGGGGAGAGCTCTGCATTTGGGATGCTCCCTGCAGGCACAAATACTGCAACAACTGCTTTTGTTGTGGGGCTGTGTCAGAAATAGGGCGGCTGTCAATGTTAATGGGGTGTACTCGGATCCTGTAACTGCCTTTAAACGTTTCCTTGGAAATGGGAAGGTATTTCTCTCCTTCACAGCACACATGATGCAAGATGATCCTGAGAAAAAGGATTGGGGTTAAACCATTGTCTTTGCAAAGGAGGAAAAATATGTTTGCATGTTAGGAAAAATTTTTTCATGGAAAGAGCAATAAAGTTCTGGAATGGCTGCCCAGGGAGGTGGTGGAGTCCCCATCCCTGGGTGTGTTTAACAAAGCCTGGGTGTGGCACTGGGTGCCAGGGTTCAGTTGAGGTGTTGGGGCTGGGTTGGACTCAATGGTCTTGCAGGTCTCTTCCAACCCAGTGATTCTGTGATTCTGTGAGGAGGTTCTGGTGGAACTCCCGGCCCCAGTGCTTGGGTGCTTAGGCAGCAAGAGAGAGAAGGGATGGGGACTCCTGAAGTGCCTGGATCACATCTCCTGTCAGTGTCTCCTCCTTGTAATTCCCCTGATAGTCACTGGCTTGGTCCTCAACTATCCTAAAGTGGGAACATTATATATCCTAACTGCTGGGAGCATTGTAGAAAAATCTATTTTTAAATTTTTTAATATATTTTCTTTTTAATTTCTATTTTTTACATGCTTGGGGCACCCAAAACCACTTAAAGATCCTCACAAGGACTGCAGAATAATATATTGAAATAGCACATTTCTAACTTGTGTTGGGGGAATTGTGGCTTAGATAGATAAAAGTATTCCTAAGAATTTACTATATGGCATAAGTGGTGAAAATCACAAAGCCCAGAAGAGAGCAAAGAGCTAAAATGAGCTATAGGCTGTGCCTCAGTGCTGTTGTGTCTCATCTGAGCCCCACAGTGACAGTCACCACACAAGCTGTTATAATGACAAGAGAATTAATGGCATTAATTCTTTAATTTATTAATTAATAAAAGAAACAGAATTGGTGGCATTTTCTCACACTGTTCTTTAGCCCCAGAACTCCAGGGTCCTTAGGTGGTTTAATCAGAAAGGGTTTATCAGGCAGGATCCTGGAGAATTTGGTGGCTCTGGTGCAAGCAGGGAGGTGCTGTTTCTGAGCTCTGCTGTTCCATGTTTGCTTTGGACCCCAGCACTCAGCAAATGCTGATCTCATCCATAAATTTTAGCAGTTGGCACATGCTGCTCTGTTTTTCCTCTGAGGACTTTGTGAGATGCGAGACACACTTCAACTAAAAAATGGCAGTTTAATGTGGTTATTTTTATCAAAACAAACCAAATAAGATCTTCATAATACACAGCAGTGCTTAATTTCTTTCTAAAACTAATTAAAGTTTTGGCTTCCACTAGTGACAGAAAAGTTTGGACAGTTTTAACCCCAATGGCTCCATTTATCCCTCATTTATTATTCAAACAAAATAACATTTTGAAAGGAAAAACAAACTAGAAATTATTGATGCCAGGAAATGGGATAGAAAATGGAATGTGGCCCACGTGGATGTGGGACGTGTGCTACCACCATGAAAGCCAAGTGGCCAACTGCTGTCCAGCCCTGCAGCTAGGTGGATGTACATCTCTGAAGTGCCCTCCATGTCAGAGCATCCAGGGAGGCTGAATGAATCTGTCCATGATGCTGGTGAGCATCTTGTACGTGCTCAGTTCCTCCTGGGCACCATTTTGTTACTCAGGTTTTTGTTGAGGTCTCTTAATAAGCTTTGAATTTTCTCTAAGAGCAGACACTTGAGAATTCCTGACAGGAGAAGGAGAGCAGTGTCATGCAATGATCAGTTGCTTGTTTCCCAAAAGGCATTTAAAATGTCAGCCTTTATTTAATGAGAAAAGTCTCATGCCAAAAATATAATTTCCTTAAGGAGAACGGCTGCAGCTCTATGAATTCCATGCTGTGAGCTGATTTCAGGTGCCATCAGCCAAACCAGCCCAGGTTTTAACACCATCAGCTGAGCACTGAGGTGGTTCTTTTCTCTGGAAATGAGTTCATCTGGCTGTGATTTGTCAGTCATATCAGAGGGAGAGATGCCTGTGGTCTGTAGCCGTGTTTGGGTTGAAGTTCTGCTATTTTGGGATCATCATCTTCAATTACCAAAGGGCAGAGAGAATCCATAAGTAAGGAGCACAGCTCCTTCCTCTGCTTCTGATGGCAACAAGACAGACTGCAGGAAATCTGGAGTCTCCTGCTGTTTTGAGATGAGATGGATTATTTATTCTGCATTTCTAATGCTTGGATATAGGATCATTTCCACAGTGTTGAAATCGAGGGTTATTAACTGTGAAAGAGCAGAATTTCCTGCCACTGCCTGCTCTGCCATCTTCTCAGCCAGTCAGGAAGAGCAGTGACTGACAGGAGAGTGTCAGGAGTAGTCACTGGGTTGAACCCTGCAGTGAGGGATGTTCCCATTCCTTTCTGCTGAAGTGTTGGTGGGAGGTTCCCTCTCCATTCAGCAGGACACCTCTGCCAAGGATTTTGTGGGGACAAACACATCACTGCTGCAAAATGCACCCCTGTGGCTTTCCCTTGGTCTATGAAACTGAGAAGTTCTCCCTTTAGTGCAAGGGGCAGGAGCAGGGAGAGATCCCAGCCATGCTCTGGTGGGAATATGTGGATAGAGGTGGAGCCAGGAAAGGAGGGACAAATAGTTCTAACAGGAGCCAGAGCCATGAGAGTTATGAGACCCAGAGAATAAAAGGTGTGCTTCACAGAGAGTGTTCTCTTCCTGCTGTGCTGAGGGTTTGGGGGCACTGCAGTGACCCAGGCTGTTGGTGAAGGAGGGTCAGTGTGTCAGCCAAAGGAATGGCACTCAAGATGATGCCTTGGAGTGGAGATGATGCCTTGGTGATGCCTCTTTAGAACAGAGGCTGGACAAAGTTAAGAGAATAAAGTGGGTGTTTATTAAAGGCCTTTAACAGGTTCACCTTGGGCAGTGCAGGAGCCTGGCAGAGGCTACACCCAAGATGCACAATGGTCACCAGTTCTTTGGGCAGATATAAGTTTGGTCTATTTGCATATGAGAGGTTCATTCCCCAATTACAGCTTCAGGGGATGAAGTCACATTCCCCCGGTTCTCTCCCCCAGCAATTCACTTTTGTTTGTACTTTTCAGGGCCTGAGGCTGTAGGCTGTCCTCGGCCTCCAGGCCCAGAGGGATTGTTTTGTCTGACCAAAGTGTGAAGACAGTAGTAAACACTTCATATGAAGTGTAGAGTTATGCACTATTGCAGCACAGGATTTGAAAAATATAAAGGCTAAAATCGTGAGGCAGCATCCCCCCCTTTAGAGGCTTGGCAAAGAGAAGCTCAGAGCTCAGGTGTCAGCAGCATCAATTCCTGCTGCTTTTCTTGACTGGAAGGATGCTGTGATCATTTTGGGAGTGGAGTCTCCAGCAATCTCTGGTTTGCTTTGCCAGGACCTCTGTGAAGACCCCCACCTGCTTGTGGATGGAATGAGCTCCCACGACTTCCACCAGGGCAAGCTGGGGAACTGCTGGTTTGTGGCTGCGTGCTCCTGCCTGGCTTTGAGGAAAAGCCTCTGGCAGCAGGTGGGTGATTGGTGTGTGTGGTGCAGGAAATAAAGCTAATAAACCAAGCTAACCTTGGTTGTTTTCCTCCCTAGGACTAACAAGGGGTGAATTTTGGTGGATTCAAATCTTCCCTTTCTTTAACATGTTCCAGGGCAGTCTGCCCTGGGAATAAACCTCAGCACAGTGCACTTGCTGAACTTCCCCTTTGTGAAAAATGTGTATTTTATGATTGGCTTTTTGCAAATATTAAAATGAATATGATATGTGTTATGTTAGAAAGTTATGCTGTATTAGTCTTCTTAAGTTGTGTGTTAAATATAGTTTTAGGATATAACATAATGTTAAAATAGAAACTATGTATGTGGGATATGTTTTTAAAGAAAGGAATGAGGTACTTGCACCAGAGAGCAGCCACAGGACACCTAAACTTTTCAGAGAAAGAGAATTTATTGCCCCATTATCAGAAAAAAAACTTCTTCCCGCCTTGCTCAGCCCTAAAGATGCAGTAAGATTCAGAAGTTGATGCTGACCAGACAGAATCCTGTGTTTGAATGGAATTTATGCATCATGTTGAGGTGTATGAATATGCAACAGGGTATTGCTTTAAGGGTTAATCATCTGTTAATGTGTGTCCTTTTTCCGGCTTATTTTGCTCAGAAAGAGGTACCCAGATTGTCTGTAACTCTTTGTTTTTATTGTCTCATATTGTCCTAATCCTAATTGTCCAAATTTTTATTACTCTAATTATATTACTATTTTTATAACCATTTTATTACTATTAATCTTTTAAAATTCTAAAAAAAGTGATTTGGCATTTTTCACACCCTTCCATGGTTTCTCAGGTGATTCCAGACTATAACGAGCAGGAGTGGGACCCCAAAAACCCAAGGAAATATGCTGGGATTTTCCATTTCTGCTTCTGGCGCTTTGGAGAGTGGACAGAGGTGGTGGTGGATGATCTGCTGCCAACTGAGAATGGGGAGCTCATCTACTGCCATTCCAACGTGAGAAATGAATTCTGGAGTGCTTTGCTGGAGAAAGCTTATGCTAAGTATGAGCTGGTTCATGCTGCTTGTACTCCTCAGTGTTGTCCCTTTGTCTGTTTTGTCTTTCAATTCTGTCAGACTTTCCATAGGTTTTAGTTTTGCTGCTGGTAGAGAACCTAAAAGAGACTGAAAAGTCCTTCTTTAATCTCTGTTAAAATCATAAATTACTGCAATACTGTTTACTTCAGCAGCCCAAATCCTTAAGGATCCTAGAAACCAGGGAAGATTTATCTGCAGTCTGCTCAGGCTTTTTTGTTCTGTTCTGTTTTTTCCTTGGTGAGACACAAACATGTTCTCTACATTCAAGCCAAATTAGAGCACTTGTTCCAGCCCCCTGTAAACTGAGAATATTCTGTGTTGCCCCCAGGCTGGCTGGATCCTACCAAGCCCTAGATGGAGGCTGTGCTGCAGAAGCCCTGGTGGATTTCACTGGAGCAGTGGCAGAATCCATCAATTTGGAAGAGGGCAAATATGGTGAGGATATTCGTGAGCAGATGAAGCTGTTTGAAGACTTGATGAAAGTGCATAAAAGAGGAGGGTTCATCAGCTGCTCCATTTCAGTGAGTACAGAGAGATGGATTTTAAGGGTTCATTTCAATGAAAATATTCTGGAAAAAAGACCATTATTAGGATATTGAGTATGTCCTTCCTTTGCATGTTTGGAAAAGCTTTGTATGGAGAAATCTAGCAAGTGCTTCCAGCTCCAGGAGCCACTAAATACAATCACAACTGCTTGTGCTGCCACTTCACTGTGTGTCTGAAATTCTTTTTTCTGAATGGTCACAGTTGTGAATTGACCTGAGGTAAATCCACCCTAATTTACAGAGCAGATAGCAGCATTCAACTGCTTTATTTCTTAGAGAAATCTCTTTAGAGAAAACAGTTCTGGCACAGAGCTGCTGAGACTTCTTGACTTTGATTGTGCCAGTGCAGCCCAGGGTAACAGTGGAGCAGAGCTGAAAGGCTGAGCTCACCTGGTTATTCAGGTAATGCTATTAGATATTGAATATATTCAATATAGTAAAAATATTGAATAATCTCCCCACTGGAATTAACTTGCAGAACTTGCCTGTGCTGGCTCATGTGGGGCTCAGGTAGTCAGTGCCCACTTTAGGAGGCCATGGCCCTGAAGTTCCCTTAGTCAGTAGAGAGGGGATGGTTTCTGAGGAAGATTTACCCCTCTCCAGTCCTGTGCTAGAAGATGGATGAATAACAGCTCCCAAAGGATGCTCTGTGCTTCACAAAGCACCCATGGCCCAGCCCCTGGCCACAGGAGGCAAACCACTGACAGCTGGGCTGAACTCCCCTTCTGAGTCTGCAGTGTCAGGCCCTGGCTGGATAGTGCTGAAATCCTCACCTTGTCCACAGCTGTTGTCACACCTGAAGGGCTAACAAACTGCTATGGCACCTGAATTTTTCCTTAAAAATTGCTTTTAAATGATTTTTTAAATAATTTATCACGAATCATTAATCCAGCAGCCCACAGAAGTGGATCATTTTCTAGGAGCTGCAGTGCTGGCATCTAAGTGCACTTCAGCATCTTCCTCCCATGGCCCCTGCTTCAGTTTAAGGCCTTAGCTAAGGCTGATCTTAGTTAAATCACTTTGGCATTTTGCTTTAATTTCCCTCTCTGTCAATGAAGATGTTTCATTCAGAAATTCTTGTGAGTATGAAGAGAGTTGTGGAATTGTCAAGAACAGCAGAAAATCAGCTGGTTTTGGGGTTCCTGACAATGTTACCTGTTGATCTGGCCTTGGCCATGCATGGTCCTGCATCAGGCACCAAAGAGTGTTTTTTCACAGAAAGCAGTAGGCACAAGCTTTGCCAAATCCACACAGGATTTTTCCACATTCACAAATCCACACAGGATTTTTCCTGGGAAGGCAGTGAGAAGCACAGGGAGGAGAAGAGAAAACAATTCTTATCTCTATTCTCTGCTCCTGTTGTTTGGCACATGTGGAATGTGTTAGGAAGATTGTTTATTTGGAGTGATTTGTCAATTGGATTCTGCTGAGGATTGTTTTGATTCCTTGGGCAAGGCTCAAAGCTGTGTCCTGGCTGTCTCAGACAGTCATGGGTTTTTCTTTAGTATCTCTTTAATATAGTACAGTATCTCTTTAGTATAGTTATAATATAGTATTAGTGTGATATAGTATAGTTTTAATAAAGCAATTGTTCAGCCTTCTGAACCATGGAGTCAGATGCCAATCATTCCTCAGGTCGGGGACACCCTGAATTTGATACACCTGGCACCTTCTGGGACACAAACTTTAACCTGAGACAGAACAGGGACTGTCCCTTCAGCAACATCAGGAAACAGCTCAGAAACAAAAGCTTCAAGGTCTTTGGGTTTTGGTTTACCTTTTTTTCATAAGGCCTGAATTTTTATCTGCAAGAATTCCATCTGATTTGCTCAGGCTGACAGAGCAGAGTGCCTGGTGTGAATTGTTACCGCAGAGTTTGTTGCCAGAATGATGGGCTGCTCCCAAATGCTAGAGCAGTTCTGTTTCTTAACAAGAATTTGCTGAGGTGATTGACTCAGTACAGGGAGCTGTATTTTAAAAAACAATTAATTAGGCAGTTGTAATGCTTTCACTGATTCCTGGCATTATGTTTCTGCCTTCCAAATTAAATACAAATGCTACTAAACACTGATTACAGAGAGGCCATTCCTAAGTTTGCCTGCATTTGTCACTTTTTGATGTAATATACACCCAGTGGAGCTTGCTAGGTGTAGAATATTTAATACTCAAGTGGCTTCATTGCTGCCTTACAAACATGTCATCATTTGCCTTGGATTACAGAATGGCCCTGAGCATCACCATTTGGAAATCTGAACAGACAGGAGATGCTCCAATATCTCATTTGAATAAAGAAATAAATAAGTATCTTCAGAATGAGGTGGGAAAGGCCAGCAGTGAGAAAAGCCTGGGGGGTGATAAAGGCAGCAGGAGAAGTTACAGACTCCGGTGCTGTCAAGGACTCTTTGTTTGCTGTTAGTTGTGAAAAATGCCAGTGAAAGTGTTACACTGGAGGGAGCCCAGAGCCAGGGGGATGTCAGCCGGGCTGGGGAACACTTGAGCTGATTCCATGGGAGCTGCTGTCAGCGAGAGGCACAGAGGCCGTGGTGACACTCTCACAGTTGCCAGCCCATCTGTCAGTTCCAATTTGATAGGAATTTCTCCTTCCCCCCCACCCCCTTTTTTTTTTTTTTTTTTCATGTGATTTCTTACCTTTGGGGACTGAGCACTGTTGTATCAGTGCAACATTTGCCTTAGGACAAGGACCTTGTCTGTTTAGACCAGTTAAATTTTGAAATGGGTAAAAATATCTGAGGAAATATTATGTGCATTTCACACCTGTGGTAAGTCCTTATTTATGTTTAAATATTCCTATATTTATACTAATATATTAATGTGCAATGATAGAAACATATTGATATTTAAATATTTGCATTAGTAGCACCAAGAGGCCATATCTCTTGCTCTCTCCACCCCAGCCAAGGCTTGACTGAGCATTAATTAGATAATTACAAGGTTACACACAAGGATCTGCACTGAGTCAAATCTTCCTTCCTTGATGTCCAAGGGAATGAGTGTTTCCAGGCCCTGTGGGTGATAGATGAGAGAGACTCAAGGATGGCTTGGCTGGATTCAGTGAGGGTGTGGAGAATCTGGATCCAGGACCATCAAAACAACTCCAACATCTTTGTATGGTGCTGGGTTTAGATCAGGAGATTTGGATGCATTAAATGACATTGTGCTCTTTTTCAGAGCTTAACTTTTATGTATTCTTAGATCAGCATCTGATCAGGCCCAGGTCATCAAACAGGACAGTTTAGGGACAGCCTGATCACTGCTGAAAACTGGGACTCTTCTGTGGAGTTTATGATGAGCAGACCCAGTTCCTAAAGCACCCTGCAGATCTTCCCTTTGCCATGTAAGAGAGCCCTGCCAGCAGTGAGTGAGGTACAGGACACAAATGCCTTGGAAGTTTTTTTGCTTGTGCCTGTGCTCTCCCATTTTTACTCACTACCAGTAGTTCTTCCTGAGTATTAATTTATTCCAACACAAGAACAACCATTGGCTCACCAGTGAAATTCATGAGTGCCCAGGTGAGGACACCAGTCTGGGCACAGCCATCAGTGTCCAGAAGAGCCATTTGGTAGAGATGCCAAGATTTTGGAAGGGCTGATTTTCCATCAGCCCTGTCTCTAACTCTGATGCCAGGAGAAGACAGACTGGCTGCAGCAGGCAGGATTCCCCTGTGCCCTGGGATTGTCTGGCACTGGAAGTGTGTGGCACTAACAACACTACATGAGTGAGCCCCTAGTTCTGATTCCCAGCGCTGTTATTATTATGCATAGTAAAATCACTCAGGAAGAGAATGAAAAACAAATTTTTCTTGTCCTTCCCCTTAAATGTGGAGCTGTCAGGTTGTCAGCACAGCAGGTCCCTGGCTGGGTAAAAATTGATATAAACTCCATGTATTTCAGATGGCTGATAATTTCTTTATTAAGAAACCCATACTTTTTATACCCTAGTTTGCTACAAGTGGACCTAGTTGGTCCTTTAGTTAAAACACCATCACCATTGGCTAATTAAGAAACCACAGCCTGCAGGGGCTGTGTGCCTGAAGGGTCTGTAAACAAATCTCCATAACACATTCCATCTGTTGACAACACCAGGTGTAGCAAGTGAAGATAAGAATTGTTTCTCATTCTTTTCTCTGATCTTCTCACAGCCTTTCCCTGAATGATGCCTGGGAAAGTTGTCTGTTTCTCTCTGTGGCTAGAGAGATTGCTGCCACATCAGGTTCCTCAGAGATGTGAGTTCTTTCTGTTTAATTGTTATTTTTCTTGCCCAAGGAGTCTCCTGGCCGGCCCAGTGAAGCAGAGACAGGGATGGGGCTGATCGTGGGCCATGCCTACTCCGTGACTGCCATCAGGAAGCTGCGCCTCGGGGAGAGCCTGGTGCTCTCCTTCAAGGCAGAAAAGCTGTTCATGATCAGGCTGAGGAATCCCTGGGGCAAAAAAGAGTGGCATGGTGCTTGGAGTGACAGGTAAGAGCTGCAAACCCAGTGTCCAAGGGGTGAAGCTGTGCTGGGGCACTGCAATTTGTGGGTAAACACTGGTGGGACATACCCGTGCTCAGAGATGGCTGGACCTCTGTGCATCTCTGCCCATTTTCCTCTGAGAAAATGAGCATGTCCTGGAGGAGTCTATGGCTCCCTGGACCTTATTTACTGTTTACATCTTTCTTCTGGCCCACTGGAACATGGGAAGAAAAACAGCTTATGATTCAAGAACAAAGAAGGCTCGTTCCCAGCTTCACCACCAAGTATGTCTGTGACTCAGTTTCTCATCTGTCATTTCCAGCTGCTGGGGATGGTAAAAGTCCTGTAGATAATTTAAGTGACTGGTGAAAAATGCTGTAGAAGTGCCATATTTGTCATTTCTTTCTAATTAACTTTTTAATTAATTGTCTCATGGGCCATGGGCTTAGCAGGTACCTCCACAGTAAGAGAAATGATTGCGGGAGGGGATGTCTACAATCATGGGTGATTTATACATGAAAAATATGTGACAGTTCAGCACTGGGCTCACCAGCTAGCATTTAGTATTTAACATTGCAGTGTTCTTAATAGCATCATATTAATTTCTTATAATCCATGCGTTAGCTAGCAAAAATCTACTACTTTCAGAGAGACTGGTCTGGGTGAAATGCAGAGAATGCACAAAAGAGCTGCTATGTCTTGTTTAACTGAAGCCCTTAGGGTTCTCCAGTAGCCTGGCACAGCTGCCACTCATGCCAGCACTCAGCACTCTGAAGGTGGCCCATGGCTTTTGGTCTAACAGAATTAAATTGACAATTTCCAAATAGGTTAAGAAATTGTCTGTTAGGGTGAACAGCCTCCCTTCCCTCCTTCCAGCCTCCTTCAGCTTTAGCCTCCAGGTGCTTTTGGAGGGGCAGGGGGGAGTTGTGGCTCTGTTTGTCTGGTGTAACCCAGCAGGACCAGGGTCTGGTTTGGGTTTCAGCAGGAGGCTGCTGGAATTTAGGTGCCTGCAGGGGCTGTGCTCCTGAAGGGTCTGTGCACTGGAATATCCCTCTGCAAACTGGACACTGTGCTCAGGCTCCAGCAGTTTCTTCTCAAAGGCCCCCTGGGGAAATCTCAGCCCTCAGGCCTGTTTTATTAAGGTGATTAAAAGACAAAGAGAATACTCTGGTCTAAGTGAAGCGTTCAATAATCTCCCGAGGAGGAAAACCAGGTTTCATTTGAGGGGCCTTCAGGGAATGGAGCCAATCTCCTGTGACCTTGGAAACCAGCTGTTTAAGTGTTTAAGAGTCCTAATGGAGGGTGTGACAAAGGAAATCAATAAAGTTCTGCTTTAGTTGAGCCTATTTCCTATTAATCTCTTTCTTTTTTAGTAGCTTTCAAATCAATTAATGTTTTAAAACTCCTCCTGAAAGCCTCACACTTTCATCAATATCACTTGCCCTTTCAGTAGTCTGATATTCTTTTTAAAACCACGGACCAGGAGAGATTTTTACTTCAATTTTTTTTTTCCCAGGGGAGAGTTTTTATTGTCAGTTATTAATCATCTTATTGTTTTGATTTTTTTCTCTTTTTTTAAAATGATTTCCTTTTAGCTCTGAAGAGTGGAAGAAAGTCAGCGATTCTGAGCGCAAGAATTTGGGGCTCACTGTTGGGAATGATGGAGAGTTCTGGTGAGTGGGAGTGATGAGAAGGGTTTGGAGACACTGGCTACACTGAGTAACTGTCATTAATCTGCCATTTCACAGCTTCAAAAACAGATGGATAAAGTTATCCCAAGGTCTGTTCCTTTCAAACTCCCAAGGGATGACAGGGAGGAATTATAAAAATGGATTTAAAACTAGTAGAACAAAATCAGTAGCTCTCAGACTCTATTGTCTATATTTAGGAAAATCTCTCAGAAATCAGGAGAACACGTGCTGGTTTACATGACACAATGCCCAATATTGAACACTGTTTAGACCAGTTAAATTTTGAAATGGGCAAAAATATCTGAGGAAGTACCATGTGCTCTTCACACCCTGTTTACTGAGTACTGTGCCTGCCTGCAGGTCAGCCATGGCTAAGGCATCTAAAAATAGGGTTGCATCCAGTCAATTTTGATATTTGTTGGTATTTTCCAAATGTTCGTTCTCTACACGATGTCTAGAGCTCTATTAATTTTGACCTTGTTTGAAGCTTAGTTCCTTAGCCCAGCAGGTCCTTCAGGAGATGATCAATATTGCATCAAGTGAGCTGGCAGGGCTCACAGTGAAAATAATTCTGTTGGCTTTGTCAGGACTGGCAGCTGCAGGGTTTGGCTCTGGGCCATGAATAAGCCAGGCCATGATGGTAATTCAAAGAGCCAAGCTGGTTTTCAGTTGCTCTGCAGCCCAGCCCCTTCCTTTAGCAGGCACAGGTGAGATGGGGTTAAAAAAAGCTCTGTCCAGAGTGCAGAGGTTGGAGTTGTGCTCAGGGACAGATGTGACAATAAGGACTGTCATAGTGAGGAATGGATCCTGCTTTAATTGCAGGTGATCTCTTTGGCCTTTGTAAAATGTGTTGTCAAATCCAGCCTGGGAGGTTCAAGCAGTCCTTTAGGCTTAGGAGATGCAACAGGACAGATCCTGATCTGACCAAACACACTGAGTGATGCTGCTCTGAATTAAAACTCTGTGACTGTGGATTCATGAGTATTGCCACATGGAAAGCTTTCCAGTGAATCATTTTGTCCCCTGGACAGCTGAGCAATGCCTCCTCTTCAAATTACTGGAAGATTTTGTGTTTTGTTTTGGCTCTTTGCATGAATTTCACTGTTTATTTTTAAACAAACCATTACTTTCCTGGTGTTCTGTGTTCCCTGGAGCAGGATGACGTTTGAGGACTGGTGTAAGAATTTCACAGATGTGGACATCTGCAGGACTGTGAACACCTCCTGCTTCAGCCTCCACAAGACCTGGGAGAAGGAAATGATGTATGGGGCTTGGGCAAAGCATGCAGAGCCCCTGCTGAACCGATCTGGGGGCTGCTTTGATCACAGAGAGACCTTCCTGCAGAACCCCCAGGTGGGAACCCCTGTGTTTTGTGAGGTATTTGATAACAGAGAGACCTTCCTGCAGAACCCCCAGGTGGGAACCCCTGTGTTTTGTGAGGTATTTGATACTTTAGCTGGTGCTCCTGAAGTATCCACCCTGTTTAGGAGTTGGCAGTGACTACTAGACAAAAATCTCATTGCCCTGGGAGTGTGCTGTGTACTGCTTGTTTCATGATTTTGGTGCAATTTCTCAGAAGGGTTTATATATTTATTTAGGTCTGATCATGCTTGGGACTGGTGAGTCACACACACAACAGAATTACTGATGTCCTGCCTGGACTTCTTTCATTTTCCCAGTCATGGAAAGGCAGCAAGTCTGATTTTCTAATGACAGAACTCACTTAGCCCTCTTAAACAGCTTGGGGATTTGGTCCACTGTATTTAGTCAGTATCCCTTGGCATTACTGTGAGATTCTGGAAGTACCTGATCTCTTCCCCAAGCTCACCCTCTCATCAGCATTATGGATTTTTCCTTGTCTCATCCTACCTGGTCATTCCAAGCTATTCAGTTGATCTGTTCATCCATTCCTATTCCCTTTCCCACCTCCTGCCCTTCTCTCTCCCAGCACATGCAAATTCAGACACACAATTTCTGTTACTGTCTGTGGGGTCTGGGCACTTTGGTGGTTACTATTTGAAAATGGATCTTTCTGTCCAGATTAATTAAAGATATTTTTGGATCTGCTTCTCTGCACTTGCAAGGGAGGTTTCTGCCTGCAGCCTGTGTTTTCAGAGCAGGATGCTGCAGCAGTGCAGCCTCTGCTGCTCACATCAGATCTCAGGTTCCCAGCTCATCCTGCAGTTCTTCACTGCTCTGCCTTCTGTCAGTGCCTCATTTCCAGGGGGTGATGTAATTCAGGTATTGCCCTGTGAGACTCTGGATGTGTTCCAAGCCTTGTCTGGTCTCATTTGTAAGTGTTTAGCTGTCACAGAGAACAAAATGCACAGTTGCAGCTGAGTGCAATGCTGGTGCAGTGGAAGGCCTCTGTATTCCAGTGTTATCTCTGGGCCAGTGGATTAAAAGGCTCCTAGCAGCAGTGCTGGAACACACTTCTGTTATTTTAGGGCCATTACAGGTTACTGTGGCACACCCCACCATAATTTAGAGATAATCTCTCTGGCACTGAGGCCTCCTGTGAGGTTTATCTGTGCAGAGAGGGATTGTGCCACTTCCAGCCCCTTTGATAAGGCAATTTCAGCCAAGTATTTGTGCCTTCTACAGCCACCTGCTGCCTTCTAGATCATTACCCATTGGGACAGCTGAGGTGCCATCAGGAGAAGGTGGATGACAGCTGCAAAGCTGTCACCAGACCAGGAGAACTTTCCTGGTTCTACTTGTTGCCCTTCCACCCCTCCATGGCCTTGGAGCACCCTGGGCTGCCTGGGGGGGTGTATGGCTCAGCAGGGACAAGGATTAAAATGTGCCTTACTGGGTGTTGCTGCATTTTTATATCTCACTTTTTAGGTTCTATTACAACCCCTGGGACTCTCCCAGGGCCCTGTGCTTTCTCTGCTGCAGTAAGTGATAAAAATACAAATCAGAGCTTGGGATGGGGCCTTGTTCAGCAGAGCTCCAAGGCAGAGGGATGTGGATGGTTCTGTAGCCAAGGCAATCTCAATATCTACCTCAGAGCAAAGCTCAGTAATTTATTTTTTAGCAGCAGTCAAAGGAAAAGAGAGTGGGGAGGTGAACCAATGATGATGTTCCTCTCCATGCTGCCAGGGAATTTCTGCTTAAATCAGAACATGTGCTGCACATGGCACCCAGCTGTGCACTGCTGCAGGTTTATGTTTCTGTTTCTTTTCTTCACATTTAAATGTCTTTGAGCATGGGAGAGTACAGCATCTGTCCAAACTTGGGGTAAATAATGTCCTCTTCCCTCCTCTGGTCCTGACAACTCAGGTTTGCCTTCTGCATGCACAAAGCAAAATTTAAAGGAGTCTCTAATAATGAACAAATTAATTAAATTCCTTGTCATATAAAAAAAAAAACCTGTCTGACCTTCTTTTGTTCATACTTGTGAACTGGTCTGGTAGTGATTTTTAATAACGTAACTGTTCAAGTCAGATTTAGTAAGATGAGAACTGCTGCTTAAACTTGAGATAAATTCCTTTGATTTGTCCTAAACCCAAGTTGACTCAAGTTTACTGTAAAGAGTTTGGATAAAATATTTGTATGGTAGAGGTGCAGGAGTCTTTCTTAGCTGTTTTTTACTGGGTATTCAGGAAAACTGAGAAGTCCAAACTTAGCATTCCTGTCATTCTCACATTAAATAGGAACTGTAGATGCAGAACAAAGTGCCTTTAAAATAAGATTTGAAAGATTCCTTCATTTGCAGGCCCTATATAAAGATGTTTGAAATTTACAGGCACTGTTTAGTTAAAAGAAGAATCAAAAATTATCTAAGACCCCATGTGGAGTATGTTGGTTTATTTTTTTACTCTCATTCCTGATTTATAGCTAAATAAAACTTAGTCTTTTGTCTTTTGCTTTCAAGTGAGGTGTCCTCCTGCTGACTCCAGTTATTTTGTAGCTTTGTCCCAGGCTGTCTTTTATGTGAGTTCATAGAATCAGAGTCATGGAATGGTTTGGGTTGGCAGGGACCTTAAAGCTCATCTCAATCCTCAATCCACCCCCTGCCATGGCAGGGACACCTTCCACCATCCCAGGCTGCTCCAAGCCCCATCCAGCCTGGCCTTGGGCACTGCCAGGGACCCAGGGGCAGCCACAGCTTCTTGGGCACCTGTGCCAGGGCTTCACCACCCTCACAGGGAAGGACTTTTTCCTAACATCCAGTCTAAATCTACTTTGCTTTACCTTAAGGTCATTCCCCATGTCCTATCACTAAGATTACCATTTTCATCAATACCTTTTATTTACCTGATACTCTTGATTTTAAGATCATTATTATTAGCNAGCTAGAGATTTATGTCTATGTAGATAAATATAGATAATCAGTTGATCTGTTCATCCATTGCTACCCCCTTTCCCACCTTCCTGCCCTTCTCTCTCCCAGCACATGCAAATTCAGGCATAGACTTCTCTTACTGTCTGTGGAGTCTGGGGACTTACTCTTTTAGGTACTGCCTTGAAAATGGATCTTTCAGAAAATATACCAGGATTATCCTGGGGTCTGGCTCTGTGCTCAGACTTTGTGTGTGTACTGCACTCAGGCCATGGGAACTCAACTGATTTTAGTTCAGCTCAAACTCTATTTGAATAAATTTCATTTATTTGAGATAAATAATTTTTGCGCCTTGCAAAAGAATTTTAAGTGTTTTTCCTACCCCAAAACTTTCTGGAAAAAGGCAAAATTATATTAATATTTAAAACATGGAGGGTTTTTCTCCTTCTTCTGCCTCCATTTCACCAGCAAGTACAGCCAGGAGAATGAGGTTGAAAAGTCTACAGTTTTTCTGTTGCCACTTAGAAAAAAAAGTCTTTTTAAAAGCTGGACTTTCAAAAGCAGGAAATGAATATATGGGGAAAGGAACCACAGGGATCCCAAAAGGTAATTTAATTGCACTCTCAGGGCAAATTGAGTAAAATGAAAACACTCAAACTCAGAGGAGGGAAGCAAAGAAACAGCAATTGTTCTGCTCTTTCACTGAGGATTGGGGTAATCCTGTCATCTGTTGCTACAGCTCTTGGGGCTATGTTAAATCTATGGCCCTACCCTAAAAAAAGGTCATTTTTTAACAGTTGGTTAGATCTGCTGACATCTGCATCACACCTACTCATTTGCCAATCACCTGTTAACCACATATATTGAAAAATGTTGCAGAAAGCAGAATAATTTCCCTTGTTCATGCCTATAATTTGGAAAGGTTTGAAAAAGAAAAGCACGCCTTCCTACAAGCTTCAGTGCTCTATTTTTATTTCTAATCAATAATTTTTCTATTTTAGATATATTCTGACACGCCAGGCTCATTAGCATGACTAAAGGCCTTGGGAAGAGAGCTGCCAGAAAAGAATGAAGGGCTGCCTTTGCCTCAGGAGCTGCTTGAGAGAGAGGTTTAGATTTAAACTGTGCTCTGGCAATACCAGTACCCTGGAGGGGATGTTAAGAGTTAAGCACAACTTCAAGAACAAAACATGCATGGTTATTCTGTGGCTTTTGTATTCAGGAAAGGGCAAGGAAAATCCAGCTGTGTGCATCTGGATTGGGAGCCTGCTGTGAAAGGCTGGAGAAGGGAGGCAGAGGCATCTTGTGTAGTTGAGATGGTCACAATCCAAAGCAACACACTCTATTTTCAGAAGGCTTCAAACTGTTTTTTTTTATAGCATGCATGCTTTTTGTACATTCTTACAAAACTCATCAGTTTACACTTTACTCGTTGGTCAGGAAGGACAAACAAAGTGCTCATTGGAATAGGCAGTTGCAGGTTTCTCTTATTTATCCTTCTTTCTTTCTTGGTTTCTATGTCAAGGACCTTGGTAGAGAATTCTTTCGGGGTAAACATGGATCCTCTTATCAAACATGGATCCTCTTCTCAAACTTCTCTCTGGCTCTCAGAAGTCACTGTAAAACCTCTGCCACAGGATCTCAGCCTTGCCTGAGCAGGTGCAGTCCTTGGGCTGTGTGTCCATCTCTGGAAGTGTTCCAAGCTCTGCAGTAGCATCACATCATCTCTTTCAGTGGGCTCCTGTCTTTGCCAGCCCCAAACTTTGACCTGCCACAGCTTAACTGGACGAGAAAACACTTGCCAAACTATTTGCCTTGTTGGGTGAAAAGCTGTGTGGTGCTCAGCACCTGTCCTGTCCTTAGCCCTGCTGTCCCTGCTGTCCCTAACCCCTCTCCTGCTGCAGGTGGAGGACAACAGGAGGTACAGGCTGCACAAGCTCACGGTGCAGGAGAGAGTGGCCACGTCTCCCTACTCCAACACACGCAGCGTGTTCCTGAGGAGGACCCTCCAGCAGGGCCGCTACGTCCTGGTGCCAACCACCTACACCCCAGGGGTGCCCACAAAATTCATCCTCAGGCTCTACACAGATGTGCCTTCAAAACTCAGGTGGGTGCCACTCACAGCTGCAGGAGATAGATCCTCCTTAGCCCACAGGCTGCAGCTCCATGGAAGGGTTTGCCAGGTTGTCCTCCAGCTCACTGGCTCATGTGGCTCCAGAACTGGGCTGGAGGCATCGGGAGCGCCTCTGAGGATATCCAGGTTTGTGCTTGGTCAGGAAATGTTTACTTAGGGACACCTTGGGTGATTCATTTTGAGTCTTTTGGCTTTTTTAGCTCAGTTCTTGTAGTGGCCCCCAGTTCTAGGTCAGGACTGGTGCTTGTGGCTACAGCTGATACTTGTTTGTCTGTGGCCATCTCCTCTGAAAACAGTGGCTGCTGCAAGAGTAGAACCAGTGCTTCATTAATCAGGCCCACTGCATTTATTTCTTGATTTGATAGTATTTTCCTCTATTTAAAATTGGGGTTTTTTTCAACGCTTTTGCTTCCACGCAAAAGATAACACAAATTTGTTTTACTTTGCTTTGCTCTATTTTTATTCTTACATCTGTCATTTCTGCACCACAGAATTCAAAAACAGCAGATGAGGAAAAACTACAGATCTCATGTTCTAAAAATGCCAGATTTCCACAACCATTGATTGTTTGCTTGACATTCTTTGCTTAGGTTGCTTTTTCCATGATTTTCCAGGGAGCTGAAGGCAGATAGGCCTAAAATGACGTGTTGGAGTCTTCTTTGTGGCTACCCACGAAGTGTCACCCAAATCAAAGTCCACTCTGCAGAGGGTTTGCAGAAACAAGACAGATCAGGAGGTAAGTGGAAAGAGAGTCTGGAGGAGTAGAATTGGTTTTTCAGTCCTCTAAACATGATTTGGGTTGATATGGAAGCAATCAGAAAGTCTCCAAACAGAGGATTTATGGGATTTGTTTTTCTGTCTTGCTGTAAAACCTGCTCCAGTGGAGAGATCAGATGAGTGTGGGGATGCACAACAGCAAGTTATGGGCAGGTCCATAACTGGGCAGGATGGGCAGGAGTAGCCAGACCCTCCTGAGGAGCTAATTGTGGGGATTAGTAAGGTTCTTCTGTCAGGGCCATGTATTTTCTAAATGGAAAATATCCAGGGAGCAGCTGAATCCAGGCACAGACTCATGTAGTGTGTTACATGTACCTCTTTAGAGCACTTCAGGGAGGACTTCATGGTTTTCAATCAGTCATTTTCAGCTGGGTAAAGTAGAACAGGGGCTAAATGCTTTATACATGACTGTGTGTCTGTCAGAGGAAATGTCCTGAAGGACACCAAAATGGCTTTATAGCACCTGATGTTGAGTTAATTAGGAAACTTGCCCAGTTGCCATTTGCTTTTTCAATTTCTACTCCTTCTCTGTCTGATAGTCTTCATTTTTCACAGCTCAGTGCTGGTTGTTATCAGAGCCTTGTTCCTGGCCAGAGGAAATTTATTTAATTTTTATTTTAAATGTTTATTGGAAAGCTCCTCCTTGATGCTGTCTTTGATCCATTGCTCTGTCTGGACAAAATAATGGATGGTTTGCTGTTGTCAGGAATAGTGGATGAATCCAGACTCAGTCCTGGATGCTCCTTGTGGAAGTACCTCTCTCCAAGTCAGTGTGTTCTGAAGTGGATCCAGCTGTCTGAGAGCCAAGCACAGTGGCAGGTCTGCAGGATGATGAGGAAACTCTGTGCTAGAGGATTTTCTGTCACTCATTCCCAATCCTGTTTTAAAAATGGCTCTCACTACTGTCTGCCAGGCCTTTTCCCTGAGTTTCTCTTTGAGAACAAATCACCTTTTGCTCCTTTAAGTCTTCCTGCTGACATTCCATGTTGGATTTGCACATTGAATTGTTTTTCACCACTCAGAATATAAACTGAGTGTTGAGATCCATGGTGTGTGACAGCCCTGGAAGCAGAGAATCTTTAGTGGGAGCTGCCTTGGGAGCAGCCTGAGAAGCAGAAGGAAGGAGAAGCAGGAGAAGCTTTGCCTGCAAGAGGCAAAACAACCTGCTGTGGTTGCCAGGGCAGTGCTTGTGTCTCAGCACTGTTCCTGCTGTTTGTGCCATGCCCTTTTCCAGTGGCTGAGGCTGTCAGAGCTCTCCAGGGTCTGGGAAGAGCAGTAGAGAGGAGTGGGAATGCAGCTGGCAGCATTCCCTCAGGAATGTTTTCCAGAAAGCCTTTTGCTTTAGTGCAGTGCTGCAGGGTGTGGGTGTTAGATCCTCAGAGCAGTTCTCAAAACCCCAAAAATTCAGCCTTAGACTACTGAGCACAGATTTCTTTAAGCCTTAGAAATGCCATTACTGTTCAGGTGTTTCTGGCTTTTACAGATTCCAGCTTTTTCCTTTGCACTGTTCTTTTGTACAACTTCCCAAAGCAGCAGCATGGCCAGGACTGAGGTCAGAGAGCTGTTATGGGGTTCAGGGCAGACCTGGAGCCGTTTGAGTGCCCCAGAGCTGAACCCAGCCCTCCTTCCACTGCCAGAGCTGTTTCCTGAGCAGCAGCTCCAGTTTCATTCCCAGCTCTTGGCCAATTCCAGGACATTGCTTTTCACTCTAGCAGACCTTGGTGTTTTTTCTTTGTCTTGTAAATAAACCAGGCACAGAACTGGGCCATCCATAGCTGAGAACATCTGATCCCCCATGTGCTCTCACACTGCTTGCTTTTGTTGTGGAATTGGAGCCAGTTTTCCTAAAACAACTGACCCATCCAGCACTGCCATCATGGGGTCAGAACATTTGGGAGCATCATGGCTACAGGAACATTTTGTGTCCCCCTTCTACCTCCCTCTGCTTCTCGAGGTCTTGCTGAGAATTTGAATGTTTCCTTCAAATAGTTTCTTTCCTTTTCCCTTCACTTAGCCAGTCCCCTCATTAACTGCTCCCTCATCCATCCAGCAGATGTGCCTGTCACCCCTTTAGCTCTGTGCCCTTTCCCCACCCCTCCTTATGCTCTTTATCTCTTAATTACTGTTAATGATCAGGTGTTGCTCTGCTCTTTGCCCTGGACAAAGCTGTTAACACCATTGGGGTGACAGGCAGGACCCCGTTTTATCCAGATCCATTTTCCAAATTGCTTTGCAAAGAGGGCAGCTTTTCCTCCCCTGGTGCCACAGCCTGGTGCCACCCCATGCCCCAGAGCTGAAGTCACAGTTCAGTGACAGGGAAGGCAATTGCCCATCAGAAATGTCAATATCCTGCTACCTGCCATGGAACTGGGAGGGGTTGTCAGGGAAACAGGAAAACAGCTCTGGCCAGGTGTAACCACAGAGCAACATATGGAAAAATCTGTGTCTGCCTTGTACATGGAAGTGTCTGCCTTGAATGCAGCTGTCATGTGCTTTGTTCATGGGAGGTGTTGGTACCTGGTCTGGTAAATGAGTGATGAGTTTGAGGGAAATCATCTGGGTATGGTTTGTTAAAAAGCTAAAATTGCCTAAAATTCTGCTGCCTTCTGGCTGTGGTGGTATTTTCAAGTAGATGGTGAAATAAAGTGTGTTAGAAACTCTCACGAGCCTGACTTACAGATACCCTGGGTTTATTTAACATCTTTATCTAAGAAGTTGCAAGGTGTGGGGAAAAAAAAGGTATTCTGTCATTAACAACAGAAATGGACAGAGTTGTGTTGAAATACAAAACATGGTATTGCCTTTGTTTAATTAAAAGCTAATTAGAAAATTGAATGGCCTATTCTATTTGAATGTGTTTGGTGTTTCCAAAATGCAAGGAAGGAAATAGGAATATCAGCTTTAGGAAATAGAATATGAGCTTTAACAAGAAATAAAAATGCTCAGTGTCTAAACAAGGCATTTCTGGAATGTTGAACAATTGCAGGGGGTCACGTATGAGGGTTAGATTGGATAATAGGGAGAAATCGTTCCCTGTGAGGGTGGGCAGGCCCTGGCACAGGGTGCCCAGAGCAGCTGTGGCTGCCCCTGGATCCCTGGAAGTGTTCAAGGCCAGGTTGGATGCAGCTTGGAGCAGCCTGGGACAGTGGAAGGTGTCCCTGCCCATGGCAGGGATGGCACTGGATGAGCTTTAAGGTCCCTCCCAACCCAAACCATTCCAGGATTCTGTGTTTTCACCTGGACAGGGAGCAGTGGCTGTGACATGCTCTGCTGCCTGTCCTGTGATGCTGCCAGGCACAGGAGGGGATTGTCTCTGCTGTGTTTCTGGGCAGCTCTCAGCTGCCATTCTGTGTGCCCAGAGCTGTGCTGCTGATTGTGTTCCAGGAGCAGATCCCTACGTGCTCATCAAGTGTGAGAACCAAAGCCGGCGCTCCCCAGTGCAGCATGACACCACCAGCCCTGTCTTCAACACCCAGGTGATCTTCTACAGGAAGGACATCGACAGTCCTGTCACCATCCAGGTGAGACAGCCACAGGGCAGCTGCTCAGGGCAGAGAGGGCAGCACAGCAGCAGCCCTGGGCTTCACTGTGCCAACTGTTCCTTCGTGTGACCCAGGAGAGAAGAATGAGAACCTCTGCTCCCCTTGCTGGGCTCTGCCCCTGAGCACCAACACCAGCCTTTGCCCTGGGAAACAAAACTCACCAGCCCAGGTTCCTGGTGTCAGTTGGCAGGAGGCACTTGGCACTGTCAAAGCAGCCACGGTTGGTGGTGGTGGCAGCTTGGGTCTGGGAGGCATCCTGTGCAATGCACAATTTCAGCAGGCAGCCGGCCACTCGGGGCCACAGGCCCCTGAACACCAATGTCAGCCTTTTCCCTGGAAAAAAACCTCACCAGCCCAGGTTCCTGGTGGCAGTTTGCAGAAGGCACTTGGCTCTCTCAAGGCAGACTGAGTTTCCAGTGGTGGCAGCTTGTGTCTGGGAGTCATCCTGCACCATGTGGAACCTCAGCAGCCGGCTACTCAGGGCCACAGGCCCCTGAACAATAACGCCAGAGTTATCCCTGGGAAACAAAACCCACCAGCCCAGGCTCCTGGTGTCAGTTTGCAGGAGGCACTTGGCACTGTCAAAGCAGCCAGAATTGGTGGTGGTGGCAGCTTGGGTCTGGGAGGCATCCTGCGCTGTGCGGAACCTCAGCAGCAGCCGGCCACTCAGGGCTGCTGCTGCTTCTGCTCCACAAACACCAGCTGATGGCACTGGGGATCACAAGGCATATTTCGTTCCAAGGAATGTTTCATTCCAAAGCTTTGGAGGAATTTACAGAATTCCTTTTGCCCTATGTGGTACCTGATGAAACAGAGACAAAGAAAAGCCAAGTGCTCTCCAGAGTCAGTGTTTGAAACAGACCCAAAGCTAAGGCTGTTATTAAGAAGTTTTCTACCCTGAATTCTAGTCCTGTGAGAACTGGACCTCACTTTTACCTCAGCACTAGCTGGAGAAATAGAGCTTGGCATTGAGATGATGCAGTCCAGGAAAACTTAGTCTTCAGCCTGGCCCAGTCTCTGGGCCAGGCTCTAAAACTCTAGCACTGAGGAGGTGCAGAGGTGGGCACAGGCAGGCAGAACAGCAGACATGCTATTGTAGGTAGATTTTACTGCCGATGAGCTAAAAAAGGTCATTTTTATTCCTCTGCTAGGCAGGCTCTGACCTAGAAAGCAAAAAGCTGCATTTCGCTCCTTATTTGCATAGTCTATGTAAATGAGCATGCAAATCCAGACTCTCCCTCATGCTCTCTAGACAATTAGCTAAATTTAGACACACGCTTTTCCAGGGGGTTATCGGGGGTGACCCTTCCCGGCGGAGCGTGACAGCAGCGCTTCCTCAGCCGGGTTCTCTGTGTCCTCTCATCCCAGGTGTGGAACAGCAACCTCGTGAGTGACCAGTTCCTGGGGCAGGCGGTGCTGGCAGCCTCCCCTGGCGAGCCCCGCGAGCAGCAGAGGCTGAAGCTGCGGGGCAGGGGCGGCGGGGAAGCAGCCGAGGTGCCGGGTCACATCAGCGTCACCGTGCTGTGCAGCGAGGACCTCGGCGAGCTCTGAGCGCCGCAGCCCCGCACGGCCAGACGGAGCTGTCGCCTCTCGGCAGCACGGGGAGCACATCAGCATAATCGCTTTAAAGGGGGGGAAAAAAGCCCTCCGTTGGGAAAGGGGAAATGCATATTTATCCATAGCTATGCTCGTGATACAGCTCATGCAATAGGAGGGTGTCGCAATAGGACACGAAATAAACCACGCGGAGGACACTGGAACTGCAAGGTAAGAAGAAGAAAGGTGGTTTATTTCTTGACTTTAACATTTATAGACTTTCAAAAGTGACAGTGGATTGGAGGATGAAAGTGCCACGTCTCCAGTGACACTGCACAAACCAACAGTCTATCAAATCTCTCCTCCTCCAGAGAGGAATGTAAAAGCAATAATTATTTACATAAAAGTGCATGAGAAACTCCATTACAAGAATATAAACATCAGATGGTTTAGAAGAACTTAGAAGAAGAGGGTGACAGGAGAGGGGCCACATGGAATGCTGGCAGGGAAGCTCATGGGATGGGAGCATCATTGAGGATGCATGCAGGAATGGCTGCAGCTCCATCAGGCACCCACCAGCAGCTTGGGGACTGGCAAATACAAGGGGGATTTGTGGGGATTTTTTTTTCCATATCCTTTCCTTAGAAGGATATAAATTTCTTGATGAATTTCACTACAGATTAGGTGTTTCTGTTCCTTGGTGAAAATGTCACTACTCGAGGAGCTCAGTCACAGCTCGTGGCCTTATGACCAGTCTTGCCAGGACAGCATTAAAATAGAGGGGCAGATCTTGCAGTGCCTGTTTGAACACCACAGCGAGTAAGAGCTTTGTCCACCCAAAGGCGCTCAGACTGACTTTCTGATTGTTCTCGTCTCCACCTGGAGCTGGTCACTCACAGTTTGGTATCTCTGTCCAAGGGCACCTCACAGTTCAGCTGGGGCTTTGCTCAGAGCACAGATTCAGTAATGGGAGCCTCCTTGCTTTGTTTAAGCCACATCATGCTAAAAATGGGATAACAGCCCTTTTGTTTTGGTAGATGTAGCACCAGCCCAAAAGGAGAAAATGAGCATGAGAAGGGTGGGTTTGTAAAAGCAGGGTGCTGTTCCCTGGCAGTTGTCAGGTCTCACTCTCAAAATTTTGCAGTCATTTATTGCTGGCACGGTGATGTTTGATGGAGTTTCACTCGGGTACCATGGAGGACGGGTGTTATTTCACATTTCCCTCAGAGCAGGGGTCTGGTGCCAGCTCCTCCCTTCCCCTGCAGCCCTGGGCAGGGTTCCCTCAGCAGCTGTCTGGGGTGGGCACACTGGGCAGTGACCCTGGCAATGCACGGGGCTCTGTGCCAGACACTGAGAAATGGATTTTACACAGCTGCAGATTCTGGGTGGGAAAGTGAAGCTGAAGGACCATTCTGCCTTTTTACAGCCAGGAAATTTGGATTTCTCTGTGCCTCGTAGCCACTTCAGCCACACTGTGCAATTTTTACAATTTATGAAATGGCCCTTGACAGAGCTAGTGTTTTCACAAAAGGTCTCCTCAGGGCTCCAAAAAGATCATTGCTGTGGTAGGAAAATGCTTTCTCTGACATGCCAGAGATGGTCTGTGGGGCTGTGAATGATGCTGCAGTGCCACCAGCTTGCACGTACCAAGGACCAAAATCCAGCTCTTTTCAGACAGTTTGGGTTCAGGCCGTTTGGCACAGCAGAGATCTTGTCAGAGGTGTGAACTACAGGCCCACAGGCAAGTGACATTCTCTGTATGCTCATGGCTTCAGGGCTGCTTACTCCAGAAATGTTTGTAAACTGAGATTCCTCTCTTTAAAAGCATAAACTGTCTCATGCAGACCAGAGCTTGGACAGGGGAACTGAAAATGTCAGGGCTGCCCTAGTCCTGCACTGAGAGCTGTTTGCTTTGCTTTTCCTCACACTCTGCTCCAGGCTGTGGGAGCTGCTTCCTGCAGTGTTCCCTATGGGATGGGGGCCGTTCCCTATGGGATGGGGGCTGTTCCCTATGGGATGAGGGCCCGTTTGGTGGCCATTCCCTCTGGGATGGGGGCAATTCCCGGAGCTTGGCTTGGCCAAGGGTCAGTGTTCAGCCTGAAAAACATTCCACACTGAGATGGCACCAGAGGTTTGTGCCTCCCTGCCCCACGATTTGGCTGAGGAAGCTCCTGAGCCCAAGGAGGGCACAAAGCCAGCTCGGCCCCAAGCTGGAGGGGGAATCCCTTGGCTCTTTCCTCGCAGCCACACAGCCCTGGCCCCAGTCCCAGCACCACCACCCTGTTCCAGCCTCTGTACAGGGCTGTCTCCAGCATCAGTGGCACTCAGGGAGTGTGACCAGCAGTTCCTGGGCATGTACAGCCTGGCAAAGTGGGAACTCAGGGTGGGGAGCACAGACATGGTTACTTTAGGCCTTGATCATTGTGCCAGCTCCAGACATTGCCCTGGTTTGTCCCTGTGGCACGGGCCAGGCACTGCTGGCCAGTGCTGCCCTGAGGGACTGGCAGTGCTGGGAGCTGCAGGAGGCTCAGCAGGATGCCTGCACCTCTGCAGTGATTATTTTTGGGAACTGTTTGGTTTTCCCATCAGGAGGAGCTGATCCAGCCTGGGAATACAGCTGGCTCTGCTGGTTTACAGATGCTTCTGACGTCCCAGGTGAAGCCAGGCAAGGGCAGGCTGGCAGGGGCTTGTGCTGCTGCCTGCTTCTAACTTTGGTACTTAAAATTGTTCATTTTTTAACAATATCAACATGTGGGAAAAAATATTGGGGTTCGATTTTTGGGAGGGCAGAAGGGCTGCATTTATATACACACTCAAGCCACCTCAAAAAACGAAAACAGGTGCAAATGGGTGTAAAATATTTCATTGCAACATTTTGTAACTTTTCAATACGAAGTGACCTAAATAAAATTTTACCAAAAAAAAAATCAATTTTAGTGATTTCTGCGCCGGCGGTGGCCGCGAGAGGGCGCTGGGTGTCCATCACACAGGTGTGACCACGGCCAGGTACGGACACCTGAGCGCGGGGCGTGCAACACACCCGGACAAAAACAGCCTTTAATTTATAGAGGATGCCACACGTTAGCCTGTACTCGTTATTACAGCTGTCCACACACTGTGTAACAATTATAAAAGCGCCTCTGAGTGTATATAAAAATATTTTTATATATTATATATATGTATGTATTTATAAGTATATATATATATATTATATATATACACACTATATATACACACACCCCATATATATGTGTATATACAGATACATATTTTTATTTTATATATATATATATGTATATATAAAAAATATGTATATAAGGAGCGTTATATAAGGAACCACAATGCAAGAGAGTTATGGGGGGTTGTGAATAGGGGATGATATAAGGTACAAGGTAAATGTATGTCCATAGCTCTGCAACACACTATCTATACATATAATTATATAAAAACATTATATATATATAGTACTCTAATAATAATATATATTTCATAAATATTTATACATATAATATTATGTGTCTGTATACATTTGCACACCCCACATTTAGCAATCTATGTTATATACATATCTTTCTCTGTAATCTTTATATATTTTTTGTGTCAATGTGTTCTGCCAGGTGGAGGGAGGACGGGGAATTCTCCAAACACTCCACAGTCCCAGCTGACTGTGTGCATCCAACAGGATGTTTTGGCTTCCCCATTTGGCTGGAAATGCAATTGCACTTTCTTCCTCACCCAGAAGTGCCACAAGTGGGCAAAACCCAGCCCATGGGCATTGCAGAGGCAGCGTGGTCTGGAGCTGATGGATGAAGGAGACCCCCATTTCCAAACCATACCAAAACCCCCATAAATTGGGACTTTCCATCTTTAAGAAGCAACCAATAATTCAGAAGTGAATGGAACCATCGGGTGAGAAGGGAGCAAATCTCCCAAAGGAGTGAAAATTTTATTCCTTCTTTTGCTCTGGGCTGGCACTGCTGGCCTGAAGTTCTTCCATGGCCTGACAGAGTTTCCTGGCTATACGGATCATGTCAGGCAGGACAGAGAGACTCGCGGCTGTTCGTAAAAATGGATGCTGCCCAAAGGGGAAAAAAAAGAAAGACAGAAAGGAACTGTTACTTTCCAAAGCCAGTTTCTCACAAGAGAAAGCATGATTCCTCTGCTTACCAGAAATACACATAAATAGGACTGAGAGGACCATCTCCACTTCAGTCTTAATATTCAGGACCTTGCTGCTGTCAGAGGCAAACATGGCCCAGTAATTCCATTAATCAGTTTATCAAGATTTTTTCAGCTTGCTGGGATTTTGACCCTGCCAGCATTCTGGGAATGCCACTTGCTACCTCAGGGCTTTTTTCATTTCAGGAAACTCAAAGGACTCAGGTTCCTTTTTTCTAAAGGTAGGGGCTGCTTTAGTTGTCAGAAAAGATGAGTGCAAGCTGTTCCACATGGAACTCCAGCACCTCCAAGGAATGTTGATCCCATTAGGATTTAGGGCTGTGCTGTTCTGGAGAACACTGAGGTGCAGGTTTTCACCACCAAGACAAGAACAGCCAAATCTCTGACTGCTGGGCTGGGACTGGGTTCCTCTTCCACCAACACCATTTTGGGCCTCTGCACCTGGCACCATTCTACTGCAGCATTCGTGCCACCAGCTAAAACTGAATGCACTCCCAAAATACAACACAGAAATGGTCAGAGGGTGGATGGAACACCTTTCCTCTGAGGAAAGGCCAAGAGAACTGGGATTGTTCAGCCTGGAGGAGAGAAGGCCCCAGGGAGACCTTATTGCAGCCTTTCAAAACTTCAAGGGGACCCATTTTTAATAGGGCCTATTGCAAAGGGACAAAGGATAATGGTTTCAAATGAAAACAGGAGAGGTTCAGGTTAGGTCTAAGGAAGAAACTGTTTATGCTGGGGGTGGTGAAACACTGGCACGGGCTGCCCAGAGAGGTGCTGGATCCAAAGTCAGGTCGGATAGAGCTCTGAGCATCCTGATCAAGTTGAAGATGTCCCTGCTCATGGCAGGGAGGTTGGACCAGATGGACTTTAAAGGCCTTTCCAAGACAAATTCTTCTATGATTCTACTTTGCAAAGCACCCAGACTGGGGATTAACAGGAGAGGAGACCTTCCCCTGCAGCCACTGGGCCTCTACCTGCAGGAGCTCCCTGGCTGTCCAGCGGATGCTGGGGTTGGTGTCCAGGCAGGAGTGCAGGAAGGCGTGGAACAGAACTGACATCTTGCTGGGCATCCTCAGAGGGGGGTACCTGTTCCGGGCGATCAGGCGCTGAGCCTGGGGACAGAGGAAGCACGGGACAGCCACTGACCATCCCTGGGGTCACAGCTCCACTGCAGGCCCCTCCTGGCTTTCTGAGAGCTCCTGGTGCCTCTCAAGGGGCTGTGATCAGCATTTGAGGGCAAGGCAGCAGGGAACTGTCAGCCTCCAGAGCAGGGATGATAATGAGCCTGAGTGTAGCTCAGCTGGTCAGAGCACAGTGCTGGTGACAGCAATCCCCTGATGGGCCATTCACTCAGGAGCTGATTCCTCCCAACTCAGAATATTCTGGGATCTGGAAGTCATTCTCTTCATCTGGGTTTGCTGCCTTATACAAGGCAAAAGCAATCCAAAAGTGGTCTTCCAAGAAAAGTCAGGGAACTTTTTCAAAAAGAGTGGAAGACTGAAATCTTCAGAACTGTTGTCTTCCTCAGGAATTAACTGTGCAGCATTTAACCTGGTATCAGCTAATAGCCATGACATTTTATCCTGGTATACATTCTTCCACTACTCCTTGCTCATTTGGTAGAAGAACTCGTCATTTCATTTTAAGGAATTAGGATCTAAAACTGAAAACTTCAAAATATGTTTACTACAAGTAGCTTTGCTAAAATACACTTTTAGAATTTTTTTTGGGTAATACACAATTATGGCATCACTAGAACCAGTGACCCTCCCTGAAAGGCACTGGTCAGAATTTGAAAAGACTTCTGGGCCTGCAGATACACTTGTAATGCTTTTCATAATAATTTCCCAATTGGAGAAACTTGCTGCTGTCATTGACAACTCCAGCTCAGAGAGAGATCAAACACAGCAGGAGGAACTCAAGCAGTGCTGGAGGCCAAAAAGGCACATTTTTGCACTGGCACGGGTCACTTCTCCTCTGATGAGATGTTCTGCAGGGGCATTTCTAGAAGTGGGTCTTGGTAGAACTATTTCAGGCTGATTTGAGTGGGATTTTGGTTCATGGGAGACAAAACATGGCACAGATTGGAAAGATAGTGGTATCTGACAGTGTTTGCACCTTACCTGGACAGGACTTTCTTTAAAGTATGGAGGTTCTCCCTCCAGCATTTCAATGGCCACAATCCCAAGGGCCCAGATGTCCACTTGGGTGTCATATTCCTTTTTTTTTAGGATTTCTGGTGCTACCCAGTAAGGAGAGCCAAGCACTGTGCACCGTGTGCTCCGCTCCGGGGTCAGCTGAGCACACAGGCCAAAATCAGCTGAGGAAGAAAACAAAAATACTGTCAAACCAGCTTGAACTATGAAACCAAGCACAAGAATTCCCCACTCTGTGTCTGAGAACACGGGGGTGCTGTGCCTGACCAAGAATACCTACTCAGTTTCACAGATCCATCCATCCCAAGAAGAATATTGTCACTTTTGACATCTCTGTGGATCACATTCTTTGAATGAAGGAAATCCAGGGCTTTGAGGCACTGAGACAAAACCCATGAGGGTAAAAGTTAATGAACCTCATTTCATCACACAAGAAAAGGAAATGGCTCTAGAAGATTGAATTTGTAGGTGAAACACCAATTGTTGATCTAGACTGTCCATTGCTAACCCAGCCAGAATGGCTGCAGTGCTTGTGCTCTCTCCATCCAGGTGACACAGGAGGGTTTGTCAAAAAGGAAAACATCTCTCCCTCCATTATGAAGTGGATCACTTTTGTGTGGGAGGCTGCATGACAGAGGTTTTATGTTGGCCTCAACAGCACATTAAGCAGCACATTAGTCACTTTTCAGAAGCATATACCATTTGGGGTGCAATGCTCTCCTTTTAAGCTGAGGGCTGTGAGAAATGAGGCTCAGTTTTAATTAGTTGTTAGTTTAAAATTCTGCCACCAGCACGTTTGCTTTTACAGGCCAAGAATGCAGTGCAGACATGCTCGAGTTTAATGAGGCAAAGTTTAGAATGTTCGATAAATTAAAAAAGAGACTATGACAAAAGTGTATGATAACACACTATAAGAAATGCAGTTGTATTGGCAGGAGGCTCACTTAGATGCCCCTTGTCTTAGGTTGACACACATCTTGCAAATGTACATTTAGATGAGAAAACAGTGAGTAACAAATATTGAGAGCAAAGCTATAAAGTGGACAGGTTCTCTGCTGCATGGCATTGCATTACAAGAATACTCAGACCCGGGATGGTTATTACAAGTAGTAAAAACAGTTCACAACACCTCACAAAAATGGAATTTTTTCCTAGTCAAATCTTCTGACAAAAGGAAATTCTGTTAAGGGAGAAGAGCCATAGGGAATAGAGGTGTGGATCTAGGTACACTTTGTGATTTTGTGGCATGGCTTTTTGTGGCATGGTTTCTTTAAGTCCATTTCTTACAAAATGCATCTTTGTGCATGACCCCATCTTTTCCAAGACTTTGCCCTTTTTCTGTCCTCCACTGCCTGTGGTTCTGTTGGCAGTGTACTATTGCATTTGTATTTTTAACTCTTCTAGTAAAGAACTGTTATTCCTATTCCCATATCTTTACCTGAGAGCCTCTTAATTTCAAAATCATAATAATTCAGAGAGAGGGGTTTACATTTTCCATTTCAAGAGAAGCTCCTGCCTTCCTTCATAGACACCTGTCTTTTCAAACCAAGACACCCTTTTATTTTACATTTTACATCTGAAACAAAGCTCTGAACACGAAGTCACTCCTGCCCCACCCTGTCCAAGGCATTGTAAGCACAAGCAGGGTCCCTCACCTCCCTGCAGATAGCAGCTATCATTCTTTCCTCCATTAAGACTTGGACAAGAACGCTGGTTAAAGTGCCTCCATCCACATATTCCATCACAAGCCACAGGTCTTCATTCACCAGGTAGCTGAGAGAAGAAAACAAAGGCATGGAGATGAATGTGCACAGCTAAAGTACCTTCTGGAAAAGACTGCAGGGGAGTTGTGTTTCCAGGTCACTTGTAAATGGAGGCAGAATGAAATGGAGAGACATTCCTTGTAGGTGACAGAGTATTTGGAACCTGTGCAGTCTAAGTGAGAAAGGCTCATGAGAAATGAAATGAAAAATGCAGTTTAGTAACAGCAGAGATCAATCTGGAACCAGGACACTTGCCATCAACTGAGTCATTATCTTAATTTATCAGTTCCACCATTCACTCCAGGAACAAGGCAACACAATCCAGAGTTATCCATGGGAGGAGGCTCTGCACCACTGAGGACAGATGTTGGCCAACCATTTGGAAAACACTGCATAAAATACAGTCAGAAACAGGAAAACCTATGCAAAAGCTGACAAATTATGTGGTTCTGCAAATGACAATTTAGTCTTCCTGGCTTCCACAGCAATGGAAAATGGTGGGAACAGCCCAAGGGAGATCATTTCTATGATGGCTTATCAGCACTTATCGTTAAGGCATAGAAAATGTGATCAACCTGAAAAAACCAAACCCCAAAACAACACAGAGGTAATGAACTGACAGGCTGTTGTTTCAGTAAGACATGGCACATCCAGGTTTTTGAAAAGAGGTTTCCAACTACATACACCAGAAAAGACCCAATGGAGACCCAAGGCCATCTCCTCCCATCCACTGGAGATGAATAGAGAAATAAGAAAGAGCTCCATGTCCTGCCAGTGCCCAGAGGGGTTTTTTAACCTTTGTCTTGCCCTGTGTGAACAGACATTCCCATGCTAACAGCAGAACCACTCACCTGTCTATATAATTGACAATATTGGGATGCCTGTTTTCCTTCATGACCTGAATCTCGTTGACAATGAGTTCCTTCCTGCTCCGTTTGCGGAGAGGCATCTTCTTTAGGGCCACCTGGAACGAAAGTGGAGCCCATGGACCCCAGAGTTCTGCTGCAGGAGAGCACATTGACCGTGGAGAGAGCATTTTTGGAATGATGGTGGGCTGTGCCTGCTGCCCTGTGACCTTGTGATCAGACATCAGGGCTCAGCAAGTGACAGGACAACAGCTGATTTCTCCGCTTGCTTGGGTGCCACTTTCAGGACACTTGGCAGAGACATTTTGCCTTCTAAACTCTGCAAAAATTTCCCTAAACTATCACCCACAGATCTCTGACAACACCCTGCACCCACATTCTTCCCTGATGGCCTCAGTTTATCAGCTGTGTTATTATTCACACAGGTTTTGCAAGCAGGATTTTGTGACTGTGAAAATATATCAAAACAGCTGGGAATCCTTCAGAAATTCTCTGGGGTTTGGCCATTATTTTAGCCACTGCTGCTGGTCTTGGTTGAATAACAAAGCAAACACATGAGTACATGATGGATAAAATTCCACCCTAAAAGATCATAGCAGTTACACAAAAAAATTACAATTCCACAACATTTCTCAGTTCTTGAACTTCAATTTTGCTACTCCAACTTCAATTTTGCTACTCCATGAGCAATCTGAACTCCACAGTTCAGATTTGCAATTATTTTCTAGGTTTCTAAAGAAATAACCCACTCTCTGGTATTTTAAGCCTTAGTTATGTCCCTGTCTGAAAGACACCACTGCCCCTCTTGCATTCTTTCTGGAACTGAGCAGGAACAAAGCCTGTCCAAAATTAGTTTTGCAGGCTGCCACTGCTCTGTGCTCGAGGAGCAGGCTGTGCAGGGAAGCTCCACTGGGCACCCAAAGCTCCAGCAGAGCTCCCAGCAGAGGGCAAAGCCCTGAAGAGCTGCACAGTGTGCTGGGGGTGCTGCACTCACCACATCTCCTGTGGCTGGGTCCGTGGCTTTGTAAACAGTCCCGAAACCCCTGGAAACAAAAGAGCGGTGAGGAAAGGAGAAGCAGTTCAGGTGCTGGGAGTGAAAGCCAGCCCAGACAGGAGATCTCTGCTGCATGAAGTGTTTTAAAACACCTTGGTTCATCTATTCTTCAAACAGCAGCACAGGAGCCCTCTGTCATGCAGGGTGTCCAAGGGAAAACTGAGGCCCAACTTGAAGAAAAAGAGCTGGAGCACAGATCTTCAAAACCTAAGAGCAGGGGGAGGGTGTGCCTACAAAAATTGAGAAATATTTAAATTTTTTTCCATTTTGCCTTGTTGTGTTGGGTTTTTTCCTTCTTTTTGTGTTTGTGTGTGTGGTTTTTTCCCAGGGAATGCGTGCTGCAGACTACACAGGATGGGTTTTTGTATGACAGTATGAGAGCTTATTATTTCACCTCTGGTTTCAATTGCTAAACTACATGGTTATCATCTGGATGACCGATATTTTTTAAGCAAAATATTTGAAATAAATGTTATTGAGAACTTTTATCTGACAGCTGCGGGGTGGTAAGGTGCTCTTTTAGGCAATATGGTTTGAGGGATGAGAAATCTTTCAGGTCCTGCAGTTGTATAATCCAGAGTACCAAATATTTTTTTAGCAAAATATTTGAAATCAATGTTATTGAGAACTTCTATCTGACAGTTGTGGGGTGGTAAGGTGCTCTTTTAGGCAAAAAGGTTTGAGGGATGGGAGATTTTTCAGGTCCTGCTCCTTGTTGCAGGCAAGGCACTGCCAGTGTCAAGATTTCTTTGACAACACCTTCTGACCACAATTATTAATTCTGACCTGTACTGAGATGGGAGGATCTAAACCCACATCATGTTTGGAGCTTGCCTGGATTCACACTTGATATTACAGCAGCAAAATGCCCAACCCATGGCTTTGTAGCAGTAACTGGGATGGGACTTACCCTTGGCCGACTTGAACAAATTCAGTGTATCTGGTCTTAGGGTCCCCCTCGTTCACAATGCCCCCTGCAAGAAACAAAATGCAGGATGTTCACTGCAAGCAGACACCACCCTCCAGCAGATGGGAAATGCAGCCCCACTGTCTGCCTGTGAGCCCTCTGTGGGCAACAACAGCAACAGAGGCAGCTCCAAAGCACAGATGCCTCCACAGATTTTCTGATTTTCTCCAGTGCTTTGAAGAGTTACCTTGACAGGAAACAAAGCACCAGGAGAAATATCCACAGGAGACAGAAATCAGGAAAGACCAGGTACCCAAGCAAGAGTTTGTTTTCTACAAACATTTAGGAGAGCTAAAACAACACAGCCTTTATTTTCCTGGGAATAAACCCTTTGTGTGATTCAACAAAAGGTTGAATATTTCTGAAGATTAAATGCACCTTGGGTTCTGGGATTAATTTTTAAGAAACAGTGTAAAGTGCTTCCAGGAGAGAAAGGGACCTTCCCAACTTTCAGCAGTTCACCAAAGGATTGTTTTTATGATTTTTAAAGAACTGCAGCTCATGTTATAATCAATAATGATGGGGCTTTAGGATCCAGACCCTCATCATGGGTTACCAGGCTAAGTTCTGATGATAACCTTGCCTGTGCCATTTGAAGGACCATGCTGCTTGTCTTCAATCTAATAGATTGCTGTGAGGTATTTTTGCTCCAATGACTTGTCAGGAGACTAAAGAGAATTTAGGAGCCCAAATATCCTGCTTGATTTGGCCATCAGCACTCAGGAGTTCAGTAGTTCATTCACTAGGTCAAAGCACCTTCTGCTGAATCAGAAAGCATCCCTGCTTTTGCCTGCAGTGCAGATGGAAGAGCAGGGAAACTGAATCCAGTCTGAGCTGCCCTCAGGAATGCTCAGAGAGAATTCCTGCTTCCTGTGTCCCTTGGGTGCAGCTGGGGCTGGGACACACACACCAGACAAGGCACACCACACGTACTCAGTTGTTCCAGCACTTCCTCTATCACATGGACTTTCTTCTGCGGCCGGACCCTGGGTTTGTCCAGAGCGCCCGAGCTCCTGCTGAGGGTGTCAGACATGAGAAATGTCTCATCATCTGCATCTTCAGCTCCCAGCAGAGAGCTCGTGTGGATCTGTGGTGAGAAATTAATGTCAGGAAGGGAGCAGGCAGGGATCCCCTGATCTTGTATTCCAAATGCAAACCCTCAGGAAGATGCCTGTCAGCCATATCCAGTGCTCTTAAACTGCTTTTTGCTGTCCACATCACAAACTGAATGAACAAAACCAAAACAAGTTCATGGCCAGTTTCATGTTCAATTTTCATGGATTTTCTCAAACAATCTGTGCAGAGGGGCAGGTACATCCAGGAGACAATTTCTCCTGTATCCTGCAAGAGAAACTGATGACTAGAAGGGAAGTTCAACCCCAATTTTCCAGGTGCCAGTGGCTGGGGTGAAGCACAATGTCATGGCAGAACTCCAGCCCTCAGCACCTCCAGCTGTGAATGGCAGCTGCTGGCTGACCAGAAACTCTGAATTGCACCAATGGTAGCCAAAGCTGGCACTCACTGATTCTGCTGAGGCAACAGCTGCAGGTTCCTTGTCCACCTCCTTCTCATTATCCTCTTGTCCAGGAAGGGAAGGAGCCAGCTGAGGTCCTGGTGGCAATGTTGTGGCCTGGGGACAGGAGTGAGAGTCTCCCTTCTGCCACTTGGGAGGTTTGATAGTTAGACACAACTTTCAGCTGCTTTGACATCAGAAACTGATCTAGACATGCATGTGGTCCTACAGCCTCAGTTCTCTGCTGCATGTGTCACAGTACAATTGAAATATCTATAGATTATGGGGGGTTGAAACAGCCCTAGCTGCTGCTCTGCAAGGGCAGAGCATTACATCAAGTTGCCCCAAATTTGCTGTTTCCCAACTGCTTTAAAGCTGTCACAAGGCCACTTAGAGAACTGAAGCAAATTAAAGGCACCATTCTACACCTTCACACCTCACTGGTGCTCTATTTAAAATGTTTAATATTAACCCTAATAAATCTGGCTAATATTACTGTGGATGTCATTCCTCTCTCTAGGATTGTTATTGCAACCCAACATTTATTAGTGTGGATTGTTATTTAAACCTTCCTTTCAATGGTTCCAGTGAGCTACATTATCAATTATAAAGCTTATTTATGCTCAGCTAAATATACAGCTGTACTAAAAATAAATCATGAAACTTGCTAGAAAGGGAATTCTGAGTTGTTAAAACTAAATTAAGATGGGGCAATTATACAGTATTGAAAATTGCTGTGAATTAGATATTCCACCATGGCTAAACCCACAATCTTCCCCCTGCAAAACCAGACATTCGTCTGTTTAAAAGCTTTGAACAGAAATTGAGGAAACAGCCAGGGATCCCTTTGCTGCTGCTGCAAAACCAGACATGGACATTTTTTCAGGCTGGCACTCTGTTGGAGCAGGCAAAGCTCATTCACAGCTTCCTCCACAGTTCTTAAACTCTGGGAGTGTCAAAGGTTCCCTTCCCACTCACCAAAGGAGGAGCTGCCATGTATCCACCTCTGGATAACTGGGTGATCAGACCTGCAGTGGGCAAGAGAAGATGAACTCTGTTAGAAACTGCCTCTTGTGGGGCATCCCCCATGGAACAAATCAGCCCAAATAAGAGAGCATTTTTATTTCACAACATCCCTCCAGGAGCAACGGTTCCTTTCCACAGTAAGAAACAGAACAGGACAAAATACCAGATTTTTTTTTCTACATTTTTCTGTCTATTTTTTGTGCTGTTTCACCAGTAAATAAATAGAATCTCAGTCAAGAAAATGTAAATTGCTCTTTAATAGTCAATGATTCTGCTCTGCCCAAGAGCTAAAGAAGTTTTTTTGGGTTTTTTTCCTATTATTAAATTGCATATGTTAGTTCTTTTTAGCTTGCTGAAAATGCTTCCCTAGAAAAGCTTTCCCAAAATCCCCTTAGCCATGTGAATTCTGTTCTGACACTGCACAGGAACAGCTCCTGGGTTCAGGAGCACACACTGTTGGGAAGTTACATCTCCTCATGAAGGTCATCTCTATTTTAGCACAGATTGTTAATCAAATCCTTTAATTATGGGGGGAAAAAAATATTTTCCCTCAGTTCTGAAGATAATTGTACTGCTTTTACAAGCATTTCTGACAAGCTCTTCAGTCTGCATTTTGGAAGTTGGCTGAAGCAGCAAAGTGAGGGAAATACAGACTCCCCAGACTGCTGTGTGTAGGGAATGGAACCCCCACAGGGCTCCCCACATTCCAATGCTGCCCCCATTGAGACACCCCTTTTAGCAGAAGCTGTTGACAGGAGCTCTACCAAACCAAACCAATGCCATCTCACTGTCACTGCTGTTCCAAAATCAGCTCAGTTCCTAAGGAAGAGCAGAAAGAGCACAGTGATCCCAAAGGCAGATATGCAGCACCTAGGGCAAAGCACTACTTACTCCCCAGATGAGCTGTCACCAGCCAGGGTTTATCTGGATAAAAATACACTGCAGAGGTGGCAGACAGAAAATCACATGCTGTGGCACCAACTTGCTGGATCATTTGTGCAGACCTGTGCTAGAACTCACAGAGCAGCATAACCCAAAAGTCAGCTAAAAACCTTGCTGGTTTGCAGGCAGCCCACTGAGAACTCCTGGAGGAGGAGGATCCTCCTGGAATGCCAGCAGAAGGGGGCATTAGGAGTTCTGGATTGCAGGAATGGCAGTGTCTGTTGGCACTGTGGGGACTTGCCAACCTTCCAGTGACACCCCAGCGGGCCCTGACATCACAGTGGCAGCAGCTGCAGGTTCACACTCTGTGCAGTGGTTCCAGGCTGCTTCTGGAGCAGCTGCATGCTCAATTTTGCTCATTCTGGAGCCTGACGTCCCTTTATGGGTGGCAGTGAGATGTCAACCTTCCTCGTGATGCAAAGCTCCTGTTTCTGCATGGAATGCACCTGGAAATCATCTCTGTGCTTCCACGGAGTTAAGGATTTAAGGCTAAACTCATTTTCTGGTGATTCTTTGATTCCATAACAAAATTCCTCTCTATTGGTAGACAAAACAGTGCCTTCAAGAGCTTTGCACTGGACTTTTGGTGCTCAGTAAGAAAAACATCTTGCTGAAAAGGTCTCTGCTGTCTGATTAGAGGGTAGACCCCACCCTGATGGAATTAATGTTCAGCACACCAGGGAACACTGTGGGGGAAAGACTCTGCCTCTCACAATCCTAACACTGAGGTGCTGAGGACTCTCCTGGTCCAGCTCCTGTAGCTCTGCTGTCAATGTAGAGAAAACAGAGCTTGGAAAACCCCTGATGCCCCTGCTAAAACATATTCCTTGGATGTGAGGGAACCCTGCAGGATCAGCTCCCTCAGTGGACAGACAGCTTTTCAATCCCTCCCCTCTCCAATTTCTGTGCACACAGAAGATGTGCTCGGGCTCTGAATAGCTTTTCTCTCTGCAACAATGGAATATCAGGGCCCTTTCAGAGCATAATTTCATCCATTTCTCTCCCTTCCACCCTCTCATGAATTACTAATTTAAAGTGACTTAATATCTATTCTCTATTCCCCTTTGGCTTTGCATATTTTAATTATGCCTCTTCCTAATCCTCATTTTCCCAGAACAGATTTAAATAACCCAAATTATCCCATCACTAACTGTCTTTGATACCTCAGTTATTGCAGCTAATTTGCCACTTTTGCCAAACATGCTATTTTTGAGGGTTTTTTTCTAACACCAAGTGATCACACCCCGTGTTCCACTAGCTTTTTACCTACAAACCAAAGTGATCTGCTGCATGAAATGCCATCTCCATCAAAATTTGCTTTTTTAAAAAGTATTATTGCTGCTAAATCATTTCCTGGAAGATTTTAGTGACATTTTGCAGCCTTATCTTGGACTGCCAATGGCAGGTGAGGACAGTGGGGTTGTTGGGAGAAATCCTGCTTGTCTCTGCTCAGCCTGAGGATTGCTCCAGTTCAAAATAGAACAATAAATGTCCTTTGCAAAGGGATTTTTCTGCAAAACACTGAGGCTTTTGTCAGAATACAAGGTTTGCCAAGAGAGGAGCATTCACACAGCTATTTCTGCAGCGAGAGGGCATCTTTAGCCAAGACAATAAATAACTACTGGTCCCAGAGAGCTGCTGCCCACATGCTCAGGAGTGGCTGCAGCCATGTGCCTGTGCAGCACGAGAAAAACAGCCCCAGGTAAATTAGAAAGCCCCTAAAAAGAAAACAAGCTCACACTCGTAGTTAATAATGCAGATATTAGATCTGTCATATTATTTTCGGAGGAAAAGAAAACGTGACCTTGGCATTTTTATTAAGCTTTTCCTCTATAACTTTGAAGCAAACTTTTGAAGGGTGAAATTCCATTTATTTTCAGGAAATACAGATCCCAGGGGCAGGGGACAGGCAGAGAGGGAGGGGCTGCAGGAGCAGACTGTGCCCCTGGAGCTGTGACAAAGGCAGACTGCCAGGCACCAGGCACAGTCTCAGTGCCTGTCTCATCAGAGTCCTTGTGTTTTCCCAGTTTGGAAGGAAGATCCTTGCAATCCCATCCTTCTCTGCTCCAAGCAGGGCCCAGCCCCAACCCACTGAGTGCCCTCAGCAAGAGCAGGAGTAAGGAATGGCATTTGAGCACAAGGCATCAAGTAAAACCAAACCATCCAGACAAGAAATGACAGCAATAAATGTGGAGCAGGAGTCTGAGCTGCCCTGGGGCTCTTGGACCTGAGCAGGATTCTGAGCTGTCCCGGGGCTCTTGGACCTCAGCAGGATTCTGAGCTGCCCTGGGGCTCTTGGACCTGAGCAGGATTCTGAGCTGCCCTGGGGCTCTTGGACCTGAGCAGGATATTCTGAGCTGTCCCAGGGCTCTTGGACCTGAGCAGGATTCTGAGCTGCCCCGGGGCTCTGGGACCACACTTCAGTGTAAAATGTGGTACTGAGATCACCAAAACAAAGAGAGCAAAGCCCAAGAGTGCCATGAGCTTCTGAGGAGTGGGGAGCACCGCCTGGGGATTAGCCACCAGAATTGCTCCAGGCCTGGGTTTCACTTTCCACCTGCTGAGGCAAGGAGATTTATCCAGCTTCAAGCATGAAAGAGCACGTCATGTTTGCAGTGTGCCCTGCTTCAACAGTGATCTTCTCATCTCTGGCAGCTTCCCTTCTCCATGAGCATCCATCTGTTGGGAATATATCTGGAAAAAAACGTTAGTTAAATAACTAGCACTCAGGAACGATTCCTTTTTCCCATAATTTCATTTGGTGTTATGTGAAGAGCTCTTTCCATGCATGTTACCAAGAAATTTGCTCATTTGGGCTTTCCCACTAGCAGAGTGATCTGTATGGGGTGGCTTTACTTTGCCCTTGTGCAGCTGTCCAAGGTTTACTTTTACCATCACACATCCCTCGCATCGGCACTTGGAACGTGTTCCTGCTGAGCTGAGAAGGACAGACCAGGACAGCTTCAGGACAAGGGATCCACACCCTGCAGGTCCGACCCCACCTCAGCTCGGGGCTCAGATTCCCCCTCACGCTGCACACCCTGCTCCGGGCACAACCTGCAGTCCCCACCCCCACAATGAGAAGGGGATGCCATTTATTAGTGTGGTGACAGAGCCCACTAATAACCAAACTAATCACCAAGCACTCCAGAGCCCGCCCCGCTGCCTGCAGGGAGAGCCCCCCAAGGCGGGGTCCCCGCTGTCCCCAGTGCCCTCACACTGCGGGGCCCCGCTCCTCGCCCGCACCGGCGGCTCCCGGGTCACCCCGCAGCCCTCCCAGCCGCCACAGGGGCTCATCCACCGCCTCCGCTGCCTCCCCTCACGGCCCCGCACCGCCCGTGCCCCGCGGCCGCCACAGCGGCCCCGCAGCCCCGTCACTGCCGGAGCCCCCTCACCTGCTGCCGCGCTGTCGCTGCTGGGGTGGTCGCGCAGTTGCATCTCGGTGAGGCGGAGGAAGCCGGAGCTGCCTGCCTCCTCAGGGCTGAGAAGGAGAAGGCGAGGTGCGCGGGACCCCCAACCCCGCCGCTTCGCTTCGGTTCGGTCCCGGCCCGGCTCCCCGTTCCCCGCCCGGCCACCATCTTGGCACGGCCCCCACCAGCCCCTCAATAGATGCGTGGGCGTGGCCTCTGCCAGACCAGCGGCCGCTGCCACCAATCAGCGGCGGGGGCGGAGTCGGGGGGCGGTGCCCGGCGGGGAGCGGGGCGGGGCCGTGAGCCGCGGGCCGCCAGGGGGCGCTGCCGGGCCGGGACTGAGGGTCCTGAGGCGGGGAGAGACTGGGAACGGGAAACTGGGACTGGGGA
>VYZP01004035.1:0-16422 GCA_013400635.1 Hypocryptadius cinnamomeus | reverse complement strand
GTGACTGAGTTCTGTGGAGGTGTGTGACCCACAGGAGTCACACACCAAGGAGGGAAAGGCTAACAGGCCTGGGGGGTTGGTGACTGAGTTCTGTGGAGGTGTGTGACCCACAGGAGTCACACAAGGGAGGGAAAGGCTAACAGGCCTGGGGGGTTGGTGACTGAGTTCTGTGGAGGTGGCTGGAAACCGAGCTGGCCAGCCCTTGTGAGTATTAACACCACAAAGTGTGCACTGAGCACTCACTGCAATGACTGTGGTCATGGCACAGCGTGATCTTGTGACTTCAGTCTTCCCAATTTTCCCTTCCAGATGAGGCTGTGGACCCAAGCTCGGCAGATGGGATGGTATGCAGCAAAGTGCATGGCAGCAGATGCTTTAGGGGAATCCATTGATATGGATTTCAGCTTTGAACTATTTGCTCACATTACAAAATTTTTCAATTACAAGGTCAGTACAGTCTGATAGTTGTAAACCACTGAGTAACACATACTGCTTGCTTATAGTCACTTGCTGACACTGAGCAGATACTTTAATATTGAGGAAACAGGTTTCTTTATATAGTAATTAACCCTAGCTTAGATTTTCTCAGTTTGTACTAATGTGTATGATATTTCAAGGGGAAGATTTTTGAGTCCATTGTGTGTTTGCAAGCCAGTGATGGGGGAGGGACCCTAGGGATGAATATTTCCCTGTTTGCATCACTTTTGAGGCCAAGAACTGTTACCAGCAGAAATGCTAAAAGCCACTGCAATGTTCTTATGAGAGCTTTTCCCTTTTCCTTCTGCTAGGTGGTGGTTTTGGGGAAGTACAATGCTCAGGGCCTGGGCTCAGACCACGAGCTGATGCTGAGGTGTACCAAGGGACACGAGTACGTCAAAGTGGTGATGCAGAACGGCCGAATGATGGGAGCTGTGCTGATCGGTGAAACGGACTTGGAAGAAACCTTTGAAAACTTAATTTTAAATCAAATGGATCTTTCAGCCTATGGTGAAGATCTCCTAAATCCAGATATTGATATAGAAGATTATTTTGATTGAACAACACCCCATTCCCATTTTGTATGAAGCTTTGATAGCAAGTCATACATCTTAGAAAACTGTTTTCTCAGGATTACCAGAAATGAGGGATAAATGCAATCCTCTATTGAGATTTTGGGTTGATCTTGCCAAAATACTGACTGGTTACTGCCACAGGTACCAGCTAATGGTGCAATCTCTGTTGAGCTGGCTCAGTTGAACAGAGAACAGTTTTAGGGCACAGGGTGCTCAGAGCTCTTGCTACCTGGAATGTAGGTTGCAAATACATGGCCTTACTCCATTTTTTTTTCATTTTTTTCCCCCCATAAGTTTACTTCTGAAATAAATGTATTTTCTACTCAGTTAAGTACAGAACACAAGCTTTGCACAATGAATGCCAGGATGAGATGTCATTTGAGAGCAGTTTTTGAACTGCTTGTCCCTTCAGCTGTCCAGGTGTTGGGGTAGAGCTCCACTGTACTGCATAATGCCAGCCCTGGCAGCAATTGTTTCATCCTGGCTTTGATTTTGTTCTGCACTTGCTGCCTGAGAGTTGCTATTTATTTTGGGTCAAATTGGGAACCATTTATTGTACTCAATACAAAGCTGGCAGTACATATTGAGACTTGTCCCAGACAAATCGATGTTTTTTAGGAGAATGACTGTTTTTAACTAAATTTTCAATTTTTGACAAAGGTCTTAGCTAAAGGATAGGTGAAAGACTATAGGCTTTAGTCACTGTCACAATTTTACCAGAAAAATAAAGATGAAGGGCATGTTCTTAATGATATTAGTTTTATATTTGTTATACATGTAAGTGTAAGGGAGAAAAACTAAAATGCAACCACCCAGAACTTGAATTTATTAATAAAATTGAACATGCCTTTCTGATCTTTGGCTGATAAGATGTTAAAAGTAAGAAACCAAAATTGAATCTAGCAGTCAGCATATGTGTCTGAGAAGGCTTGCAGGCAGCAGTAGCTGTTGAGTGTTTCCTAGGCTGGCAGGTTGTCTTGTTTGTAAACTTAAATTGAGGTACTTCTGCCAAGCACAGAAGTCATAAATTTCTACTTGAAAAACCTAGAGAAGTCCAATTTGAAGAGCAACAGACATATTTCAGAGGAATAAATACACATAATATTTCACTCATAAATACATACAGTATTTCACTCAAACATGCCACAGTGGGTATAGGGACAGTGCCCACGTGGGCTGGAACAACCAGCCCTGGCACAGCAGCAGCTCTGAGCCAGCCAGGGCTCCAGAGGAAGGATGCTGGAGCATCCCAGTCTCCAGCTGTCTGATGTCACTCCCTGGGGCTGGTGACAGCAGCTGCCCTGGGGAGGCAGTGCCCTGGCTGCAGTGGAGTCACTGGTGAAGAGGAAAATCACCTGCACAGCAGGCAGAAGGAACAGGAGGTCACAGGGTCTTGATGCAGAGCTAAGGACCACCAAGTCCTGTGCTGCAAAGGAGAGAAATCTCAAGAGGACTCTCAGGGGAACTGTGGGTGGAGACTCCCACAGGAAGGAAATCTGGAAACCTCTGCACCTTTAGCAGTCCTTTCCAGACTGCATGAACCTGCCACAGTGTTACTGCACACTACACTTCCAAAAGAGGTAAAAAGGCAACATGGTCATTTATATAGGTTTTGTAATCATTGCTGTATCCTAAGATATGCACCAATTATTTTGATATGAAACACTTTTTCCTCCTCTATTAGCCTTCTCGATTTGACAGTTTTTTAAGATATTTGTTCCCTGCTCAGTGTTTATTAAATAAAAATACCATTACTGAAGCACAAACTGAACTTACACACTGCATTGTCCATGGAGCAGCAACCATGATTAGATCCTAAATGTAGTCTGTGACACTCAGTCAATAACTACTGGTTGGTCATTTGCACCTGCCTGAAGCTTGGGCTTCTTTGCTTTTAAGTTAGGACCACAGCTGGGCCGTTTATGCTCCTGTGATTTCTTCACCACTGAATCTTGACCAGTCTTTGATCCAGCCTGGGCATTTTCTCTGCTTCCTTTTGAATTTGAAGATTGAGATGGTTTGACCTGTAAGATTTAAGAGTTCAATTAAAATTCTAACATGGTTTTCCTCCTTTTTCCATGTTCCCACACAAGAGAGAAGATACTTATGGGGTTGACTGGATTATTACAAAACATGTTTTGAGCAAATAGCAAATGATTAAATTAAGCTCTAATGGAGAAGATACCTATATGGCAAATAAGAACAGATGTAAATACCTTGAAAACACTTTTGCTGTTTGTTATCCCTTCTATGGTGATGACATGTCCCTCATTTTTCAGCAGCCGGGCTTTGGGTCCCACCTTCAGGTAGGATATTGTAGCAAAGGCTGTGAAGCTGAAATCCTCCCTGCATGAATGAAATCATTGTTAGAGGGGAAGGTTGGAGACAGGCCAGAATATGCAGGGGAAAAAATCACAGAATCAAGGTTAGAAAAGACCTCCAAGACCATCAAGCCCAACCATCAATCCAGCACTGGCACTAAACCATGTCCTCAGGTGCCACATCTGCATGTTGTGTGAACACTCCCAGGAACGGTGACTCCACCACTTCCCTGGGCAGCCTGCCTCCATCTCAACAACTCTTTCCATAAGGACAGGGACACACGAACCCTTCTGATGGATGTTCCAGAGAACAGCTTCATTCTGCTTTATCTACTCAAGCAGACAGTCAGGTGACTTAGAGCTACTCTGATCAACACTTAATATAATTCAGTTTGTGGACCTTGACGCACACAAAAACACTCAGATGCACACTTGTCACTTGAAACACATAGAAGAAAATGAGGAAAAGATTAATAAGTCATCTGCTCACCTTCTTAATAGTGTTAAAAAAGCTAGACAGAGAGATGCAAAGAAAAATTAAGTCAAAATAAAGGGATTAGATATTTGTAGATATTCTTGAGCTTAAAAATTATATGAGAAGACAAAACACATAGCACATGGACAGCTTACAGAGGCAGCACTGTTGTTAGTTCCACTATGCTTTCTTAAAATTTCTGAGTACCACTTTCCACATTAGCCAGTCTTTCCTGACTTAGACATTGTGTGGGCAACCCCATTTGCTCTCCTTATCCAAGGAATGTGAATGAGATCTGTATGAACTGCAGACTTCTCCAAAATGAATCCTGCTGCAGATTTAAACATTCTACCTGAATACAGAAGACCCCAGCTTTTTAAAATTCCACGAGATGCAGCATTTCAACTGTTCCTCCAACTTTTGAAATGGAAATGTAGCAATATTTGAAGGGTTTTTAAGAATACATTAATGCATCTGAAATGAAACCCAGACTACAGAATGTATCCATTAATGTTACACAGAAATAACAAGAGAGCAAAGAAAAATTACTACTAAGTGTTAAAAAACCAAAACAAAGAAAACAAAATACATACTTGAGATACTGCTGCAGCAGTAAATGGGCAATAATTCTCTCCAGCTCCTCTCGAGGGTGCTTGGGTGGAGTAACTTCAGGGACCCTGAATTTGGACACACCTTTCCCAGACCAGGCATCCGTTAGTTTCAGTGGGGTGAGTTTCTCACTTATGCTGTCAGCTTGCTCAAGGATCTTTATGAGATCCCTGCAGTATGCTGTTACATCCAGCTTCTCACACGCTGCAAGTAAAAGTGAAGGAACATTTAAATAGAAAGCTCTTTGTAGTTATATGTAGCTATGAATACGTATCTTTGTGCTATATAATAGCAAGGCTTTTTTTTGTTTTGCTTTTAAACTAACTTGGCAACAGTAGGCCACCAAAAACTGATATTCATAATAAAATCTGCACCTTGAAAACAGTCAGTAATACAAGCACAGGTCACAAAATTTGCTCACAGTTTTTCTACATCAGGTATTTCTTTAAATCAACTTTGCCCATGTTCCCTGTCCTTTACCTACCATTCTCTCTACAGCAGTTATCACACATTCTGTTGCAGTTTGCAGAATCCCACACCTCATCAAAGTGGTGGGCTATGAGCACCCGGCGACACCTGAAGAGCAGAGAGCAGAGGGGGGCTATAGATCCCAGATGGATATGTCACACCTGCCTTATACAGCATGAAAATGGCAAAAAGGGTCCTAGGGACAGCTCAGACCTCAAAACAAGCACAAAGAATTATCAAAGAAAAAAAATCAGAGAACAAATACAGCAACACCAGTGTTCCCTACCAGCTATGCCAATAATAGTTGTGTAGGAACAGTTTGGTTGAAGCAGAGCAGTAAAATCTGCGGTTTCAAGAGAATGAAAAATGGTAAGAATATGAACTCCTTGTTACACTGAGGCCACAAAAGGCTTTACTGGATTGCACCAGTTTGTCCACAACACAGATACACATTTTCCATGAAGTATTCCAAATATCACAGTGAAGCAGATGAAGCAGCAAATACACCTGGATTCCTATGTGACCATTAAACACTGTAGCTTTAGAGTCAAAACCACAGAACTCCAGTATTTCCTCTGACTGGGATTTGAAATTCAAACAGTGTTTGTTATCAGATATTTCACCCCAACACAGCCACTTCTAGAATTGTATCCTGAAGCTGGCAAGCTTGCTCCTGTTTTTGTGGGTGGTTTTGTTTGGTGATGGGTTCATTTTGGTTTTGTTTCAGGCTTTTTCTTTTGTTTTGTTTTTTTTTCCAAATGCCCCCTAAAAACTTCCCAAAAATTATCCCATTTAAAAACTAAGCAACCAAGCCACCACAGTAACTTACTTGCTCATATTTTGGCAATAAGATACCATATCATACAGCTTCTCTTGGCCAACATTTTCCATCACCACCATTGAGCTGATTCTGAATATATCTCCAAAACCGTAATACAAAATGCAGTCAGCTTTTTGGTCATCTCTACCTGCAATGCATTAAAATGAACAGATAATTACAATCTCAACCAATTGCCCCTCAAGTTCCTCGACAAGCTCTTCTCCACATAGACTCAAATATGTCTTTAAAAAAGTAATGAGATGAACGAGACCGAAGAAAACCCCAAACACTGCAAAACGTTTTTGGGGGCGGAGTTTGGCCATAACAGGTATTTAGTGCTGCTAAACATTGATCAATCCTTAAAATTCCCTGCTCCAGACTCCCCATCCTACTTGTATTTCTGAAATTCATACAGTGATTAAACATCATATAGAGACAATCTGAGCAAATCACACATCCCAGGTGCTATACAGTATGAAAAAACTAAAATTGTATATCAAATCTGTATCATGTTATTCTGGTAAGCGACAGATTTGATAGAAAATCAAGTACTTAAAAAAATGCTGAGTGGAGGTCTAGATACCCAGTTATTCTTTGTTACACTGCAGTAGAGGCCTGGTCATGAATGCAGTTTGTATTTAAAGCCTCTTTGCAGAGACAGTTTCATTACACCCTTTGAAAACTGTCTCAAAGGCAAGAGATTGCACAAATGCCTGGGAAATTGAAGGACAGTTTTCTGGTGCAATGGATGTAAATGGCAACTTTGCAAAAGCCACTTCCTGCAATACCTGCACGTCCACTCTCTTGGTAGTAGTTTTCCATGGACTTGCTCATAGAGTGATGAATTACAAACCTCACATCAGGTTTATCAATCCCCATGCCAAAAGCAACAGTTGCCACTACAACCTGTGAAAAAGATGAAGAAATGATCAAGATACCAAACGACAATTTGTTTAAATAAGACATTAAGTCCATGTAAAGTATTTACTTAACCTGGATTTGATTTGTTGCCCATCCTTTATGAACTTTGGTTTTATATTTAGCATCCATGTTTGCATGGTAAGTCCCTGCCTTGATTCCCAGTTTCTGCAAACTCACAGTAACTTGCTCAGAATCCTTCTGAGAAAAGCAGTAAACGATTCCTGCACAAAAGTGAAAGAGGCCTCATTGTAATGCCTTTAAAAGGCCAAACAATCCCCAATACTTAAAAACAATTGTGGAAGTTTTATTAGCTTATGAAATAAATAATTAAAAAGCATGATACAGTCTTTGTGCCTATTTAGTCCACAGTATTGTTATTTATGAAGGAAAATTCAGTTATCAGCTTGGATCTGAAGGCTAAAGAGGAAATACAGATGCCAATCCATAGAACCACGGAAGCATTCTATTAATGTTCAAGGAGGACAATGCTTATTAAAGCTTTTAAAAGGGGTGCTATGCCTTATGACATCTATGGCATCTCACTCGAGGTTTCAGTTAAATCTGCCTTTTGTCATTAGTCAGGCTGGGCTAAGTCAGGGATTACACAAAGCCATGTGATTTTTGATCATCTTAGCACAGCTGGTGCTCAGGGAGCTGCTCCTCACAGCCACAGAGTTCCAAGCAGAGACAGGGACACACTCCAGAACCTGGGTTCTGCTGCCTTGGCAAGATGTCTCTCCTCTTTATTTCCACTACAGAATTTATTGATTACACAAGTTCAACTTCTACAGCTCTGTTTTTATCTGCAATTCACTCCATAACACCTATTCTGAGCACTGAGTAACAGACAACTCTTCTGATCAAATATGCAAAAACATGTTAAAGATAGCAAGTATCCTGACACATGGATAGTAAACAACATGTGATTTAAGAACATAGAGATCACCTTTTCTGAGGCTTGCTTTTACAATCTTAAACCTTCCTATTACTACCTATGTAAACACTGTTCTACAGACATCAACATTCCAGTTCAATACTTCAGAAGATACAAGTAAACTGCAAAGACATTTAAACAGTAATGAATGAAGAGAGAAATTATTCACAGTATGGATCTTACTAAATTTCATTCATTCTAATGCTGGATGTTTAATGTACGATGAAGGCAGAATTTCTGTACATGCTTCAAGATCATTTGAAAACATCCCAACATCCTTGCAATGCTAAATCTTATGAAAGAACATGTGCCTTTTGTGACACTTTTACCTGACAGTCCTTTGTATCTTCCATTAATGGTCTTAACTATGTCCTCAATGAAATCTTCATTATTTGAAGGCTTATGCCGAACCTCAAAAATATATTAAGCACATGTCAGAGTTCAAGTATCCCAAACATCCTTATTTTACTTTTCCCAGTATAATAAACACAACTATTCCACCATTTAAAAAGATTATATTCTTTTTATGAACAGTCAGATTACAACTCAAAAGTCCATTGAAAAATAAACCCCAAAACAAACCTGCAAGCTTTCCCCACCAAGAACAATAAACAGACCTGTGACCAAAGTAAAAATACAGCACAACAGAATAATTCACAATCTTTCTGCCATCATAAGACATATTTTCCAACAGGTTGAAGCAGTCTGAGCCTGCTGCCTGCCCCTCTCCCTGCAGGAGACAGCACAACAGCACAAACCACGTAACAAGACCTACCTCATAGTAAAGGTTGGGCCTGTTGAAGGAAGCAGTAAAGGTAATGCACTTCTGAACATGTAAAATGTTCTGAGCATCCTTTAAAACATGATTGGTAGCTGTTGCTGTCAATCCAATCAAGGGAGTATTGGGAAACTGTCTTTTCAGGATACCAAGAGACTTGTAGTCTAAGCAAGAAAAGAAAAAGGGGAAAGGAAAAGATTTCTCATACCACAAATGCAAACTTTAAAAAGGCATTCATGTAGATAGTATTTAATGGGGTAATACTGCAATAAATGTTATTACTGCTAATCTACTCCAGAGCTAATTTATACATCCAAAGGAAGTAACAAGCAGGTTGCACTTGGCAAAAGAGATGTATTCTAATTGAATTTTAAAGACTCAATCACAGAATCATTTGGGTTGGAAGACACCTTAAAGACCATCTTGTTCCAACCCCCTGCCATGAGCAGGGACACCTTCCCTATCCCAGGCTGCTCAGAGCCATTCCAGGGATGAGGCATCCATAACTTCTCTGGGCAGCTGGTGCCAGTGCCTCACCACCCTCACAGTTCTTCCTAATACCAAATCTAAACCTACCCTCAGTCTGAAGCCATTCCCCCTTGGCCTGTCACTCCAAGTTTTTACAAAAAGTCCCTCCCCAGTTTCCTTTTAGGCTCCCTCCAGGTACTGAAAGGCTGCAATTATCAGCCACAATTCAAAAGCCAAAACTGTATGGAAATGGAAATTCTTCAAAAGTTAGAAAAATGTGTGGCATTGTATTAACCAACATTCAGGTTATTTTGCAGGTCTGTTTTTACAAACAGCTTTTGAGCAAACAGAGCTTTTCTAATAAACAAGCAATGTGGAGTTTGGATACATAGACCAGAGTGCAACAGTAAAGAAATTTAAAGGCTCAGTACTGACAATCACCTGCTGCCTTCAAACAGAAGTGCAGCCAGAGGTACATATCCAAATTCCACACTGCCTGTTGAGCTAGCCTGGCTCTTGGCTCAGGCATCACTTCTTAGCAAAACCACTAAGAGTGACTTTACAGTTAATATTGCTTCAGACCAGGTTTTCTTTCAAAGACAAAGAAACAGCAACCAAAAATATTCTACAATCGCCAAGACACGAAAAAGACTGAAGCACACTTTCTTTCCCTGTAAGTGAAGGGCATTTGTTTCCACTTGCTTTAGAGATGACTAAAATAGATCTCATGAATTTACAAAATGCTCTACCTCCTTCATCAGAAGTGCCAGGGAGTGGTGTACAGAATGACACTTTCATGTAGCAGATTAAGAGTAACTATTATCCATATTAAAGATGCCAAACAAAAGCTTTGACTTTATAAAGCTCCAATTAAAGTAAGCAGAATAAATCATTTTTCAGAATACTGACATCAAAATCTCTGTTGAAATCATCATCTGCATGAACTTGGCTCCTGGATGATTTGTGAATTAAAGTCCTTGAGTTAACACAGGTATGTGTCAAACATTAAGAATTCACTTAACACATGAAGGAAGCAGCTGGCCTTATTTCAGGCCCAACCCATTCTGACTGCTGAGCAGCCCTGCAAAGGGGATTTCTGAGGAGCATACCAGGCCTGAAGTCGTGGCCCCACTGGCTGCAGCAGTGCACCTCATCCACAGCGATGCGAGCCAGGCACCCGGCCTGATAAGCCTTCTCCAGCTTGGACATGAACATTTTGCTCTTTGCAATCTTCTCTGGGGTCACATAAATGAGCTTCAGCTGGGAATTCCTCTTCAGCATTTCCGTGTGGACCCACTTCACATGTTCCTGTTCAAAACAAAGCGACACAGCAGGGGGTAACAAACTGGGACAACACACTGAGGTTGCTTAGTGCTAAGGCTCTTAAGAGGTGATTAGCAATTCATAAGGTGTAATTAACAGAGAGTGATAAAGTGTTCCACGGTATTGACCATTATAAGCCTTTGTAAAAGATCACTGTATATAAAATGGTCGTTTTAATACTTAGAAAATCTGTGCATTCTGACTGCTGAAGCAAAGTGTTGAATATGTGTCTTTGCTCCATCGTGTGGTATCAATATTTCCCCAATAAACTGTGATGTACCAAACATCCCTGTGATACTACAAGTGTAAAATAATTCCTTGCACACAACAGTGGTTTTATTACTGAGTTTGCAGAGTGCTCTGCATCAAAGCAGGCTTCAAGTCTGGCACATTGCATCAAGCCAGTGATTTATCAAATCCAGTGTCACGTGCAAGTTAATGATCACGGCCTCCTGCTAGTCAGGAAAATAACTGTAAAAAGCCATTGCCTAGTAAGAGACTGAAATGAGTCGCTTCTTGGCCTCTGGATCAAACAGCTCGCCACCCTACAGTAAGAGATAAATAATTATATGTAAAAGCCTGCAGTGCTCAACATGCTAGTAGAGGACAAACATCACCTACTCCAAGTCTGGAAACTGAGTAAAAATCTACAACACACATCAGCCAAAGGCACTTCACACCCTCTGAACAGCCCCAAGAAATCTACTGATTCCACAGAAGGTGTTGGTTCCCATGTGTTGTTGTCACTAGAACATGAACACAAGATACTTAACCACCTTTCCCCCATCACAGCACCCTCCTGGCCAGATCCTGTTGCTAGAACAGAATTAGCTGATAAATCTGCCTCATCCATTCAACACTCACAAGTAAGTACACAGAGGGGAGATGCCAGCACATACACCACAAAACACATGAACTTAAACACACCTTGCTGCTTGAGGCATTTAATAAAGCTGCAGAGATACCAAGCTGCTCCAAAACCATGAGCTGATCTTCCATGAGAGATATCAAAGGACATATCACCAGTGTGAAACCTGTAACAATCAATCATTGTGCAGTTCAGATGTGACAAATATCTCCTCTAATTCTTCACACTGATGCATCAGCTGTGCTCTGAAGAAGCTGCCAAATGTAAGCTTAAGCTTCATACACAGCAAGGGATTCCCCTCCCAGACAGCTGACAAGTGAGTGCCAGATCACACAGGGACAATTCTTATTAAATACCCACAACATACACCTCCTTTTAGGGTCTAGACCACAAACACAACTGAGCTCCAACATATAGAGTATGAAAATATACAAAACAAAAAGCTGGATATCTGTGTCATGAGGTGCTGATTTGCCACAGAACTAAGCAGCGACAGGGAGTGGTAAATTTGGCCTTTGCAAATAAGTAAACTTCCAATGCAATTGGATGAGTTATTAAAAATAAACCAACCAAACAAAACTAAATCAACCAAACAAAAACCACATCAAATAATGTTCATTCTCCAAATAACTATAAAAGGGAGAAAATAAACCTAATTCTTTTTATTATGTCCTTTTTTTCTCCTTACATACCATCAGAACAGACAGCTGGTAACTGGTAACAAAGGCTCTTCCCACCACCTGTAGGCATGACAAGAAATATATCCTTCCCTGCCATTGCAGCATTTATTGTTTCAAGCTGCAGAGATCTAAACTTCTGGAGTTTAAATTTGCTCTGCAGTGCAGTTTTTATCTTCTCATACCATGGAAAATCTGTTAAGGGAAAAAAGCCAACTCAACAAACACATTTCATAAGCAAATTAAAATATAAGAAGGAGGGGTAATTTACATATTGAATAACCGAATCTAGCAGTGACACAATTTTAGACCTGGGAAAGTGTTTAAGGATTTGTAATGGCACAGAAAAAGCTCCACACAAGCTGAGTCTGGATACACCATATTCTAGGGTGGACCTTTGAAAACTCAAATTGTAAACACAATCCACCTCCAGACCAAAGCTCTCATTGCACATGGATGTGAACTAATGTGAAAAACTGAAAACAGATGAACTTCAGAGTGCTAATGAGCATGTTAACTCATTAGTCCAAAACAACTAGAAATTAGAATCCCACCCTGAAAAGAAATAAAACCAGACACTGAGCCCTACAGTAGTTACTCAAATGCTTCCCTCATACAAATGCAGCAATTACAAATAGTATAAGGAAGGAGGGATACAATTTTTCCATATATTCCATCAATAATAAGCACTTACTAAAAAAATTAAGAGGGGGAAAAGTTGTTTAATCTTCTCCAAAATCACCACCCCAACATGTTTATAATAGGTTTTTCTTTTCTTCAATAAAGACCTAAAGACTGCATTTTCAAAAGATGTAATGCTGTAAAAACTTAAATTATGCCTCTTGATGCATCTTTTTGGTACTATTAAAATTAAAATGCAGAAAAGCTGTGGGAGCTCCAGGTTACACCGTGTGCAAGGCAAGAATTAATTTTGGGACTTGAGGTGACATTGCAGGGAAATTTACAAAGAGCACAGATAAAAACCAAGGCTCTGTGAAACCAAGAAAAGCCTCCCACTGGCCTCCATGAGCTTTAAACTGGCAACAAATTTAGCTGCTGCTCCTGTTTAATGCATACACAGCATCTGACTGCCAAGACATTCATTTTCAAAGCACAGGAGGTGAGAATTCTGGGAAATTATATTGATTTGTTCAATAGTATATGATTTGTTCAATAGTATAACTTGCAATGATAAAGTATCAGCATTCTTACATATGCACAATACCCCTCAAATACAGATAAATATGGATTCAACTACAACATTAATTTCATTTTTTAAAAAGCCAAATAAAGCTTTATATATAGATAGATATAGGCATTTACAAATTGAAAATTAAATTAAGAAGGAGGAAAAAAAATCAAAATATCGAAGTCAAATGTGGCAAGGCATGGCCAAGAAGCAACAACCATTCAGGACTCAGTTAATGTCTAACTTGAAAGGCAGCAGCCCTCCCACCACCACAAGGCACTTGCCACTTGCACTAATTCTACAATAATAATGTATTCTAGGTTATTTTTGGCAGTCAGCATCTATCTAATTTGCATTAATTTGGTAAGACAGTGAGGGTACATAACCCATCACAAACACTCCCAATGTCCTACCCACTCAAGCAAGAGGAAACACAAAACCAACAAAAAACAACTCTAAGTGCAAAATTGTCATTATCAAATCCTGAAAAATTCCAAAGCAATTTGTTTTATAACACAAACAAGGAGAAGTATTGCAATAAAAATTTACTCTGGGATTCTAAGAGCAAATCAGATCAAATTGTGACTTTGCAACAAGCAAAGAATAAAAGCAGTTCTAACAGGCCATTCTGACAGAACAGATAATTCTGCCCAGAGCAGCTCAAGATTAGTGTTTAGGAATGTCCAGTGAGACAAGTACAAACATTACCCCATTACCCTGGCATGTCAGCCAGCTGACTAAAATTAAATAGGACAATATCATTATCCAAACAAAACTCTGTATAAGTGCATTTCCCCCTACTGAATTAGTTCACCTTTCTGTTAAAATATTAGACTTTGACTCTGCAAACCTTTTTTGTTCCATTCCTCAGCTGAGGTTTCAGTGTCTTTACTTCCACCTGCCTCCAAGTCTCCTGAGGACTGTTTTATCAGATTCTTCACTCTCATCTTCTTTTGAAGGAGTTCCTGCTGCTTATCCACAAGCTCCTGGATCTGCATCTCCACTGCCTGCAGCTCATTCTCAATGGACACCAGCACCTCCTCTAGCACTGCAGGGAGACACAAGAAGGCACAACAGAGACCACAGCCACGTGCTGATGCCACTTTTAATTGTATTAACTGTACTCCAGCCAACGATCAAGTTGGTCATAGAAAGCATTTATTTACATGTGAGAAGCAACGTTAACCCCAGCAAGTTAAACTCCTCTGGAGTTGAAAACAGGGCCATTAGCAACAAGCTGTGCTTCATGCACCAAGATCTCCCTCCTGCACAGAACAAGGGGATGTGCTGAACAGCAAGGTTTGGATGTAGAGGGAAAATGCTTTCACAAACACAAGCCATCCTTCACACGTGAAAGAAGTGAAGCAAATGCTCCCCAAAAGCTTGGGCTACACAAGTGACTCTTTGGCAGGAATTGCCTCTTTCCATCCCAATATGCATGTGTGTGAATTGCAGATTGTGTTCTAGAATCCAGTCCCTGGAGTTCAAAAGAATAATTAACACATACACCTGCATGCCAAGCATGTATCCCAGAGCCAGGTGAGAAAAGCAGCAGCAGGAATTACTGCCTCCCCACACCCAGAAAACCCAAGAGACTTTGGCCCATCCAGAGCAGATACGGTAATATGGTTATGGAAATAAAAGTGTGTGACATGGAAAAAGTATCTGCATCTCAAATAGCACAAAGTGGTGACAGGTGTCTTCCTAAATGCACACTGCTACTCAGCAGAAAACAGTTAAGAGTGTCTTAAAATGCATTTTAAAAATATTGAAAACCAAGTAATTTCCTTGACAAACTTGATTTTCATCATACAATAGCTTGGGTTGGAAAGGACCTTAAAGCTCATCTCATTCCAACTCCCCTGCCACAGGACCAGAGTCCCACCCAACCACGCCTTGAACACTTCCAGGGAAGGGGCATTTTGGTTTGGTTTTTTTTTTTTAAGAAATAAAAAGCTATCCAGTAAAAGAATTTTTTCCTTCAAATCTTATGTATAATAGCACAGATCCCACAAACTCTTTTATGTATGCATTAAATTAATGTAAATAACATCAGGTGATTGTCTTTTTAGCTAAGAGACAGCAAAATGAGCATATGGAATACAAATGATGGATTACCTGCAACAGCTGTCATCTTTGGAGATTAGAAAACGTTATCTTTAGGAGATCTTATTTAACCAAGCAACTGTCACTAAAAAGAAAATGAAATAAATACATTTTAAAATATATGTTATAAGTAAAACTTCTCAACTTAGAACACATTTACTGCAGGAGATTCTTCACTACCAGAGCTGTTAATGTAGCAGTTTAAGTCCTGGTTAATTTAATCTGCTCACATAAAGAAGCCCCACTAGATGACAAGTGCTTTTTCCCTCCTGCAAAATGGATAAACACAAGCTCACATCCGATTCCCAAGGCCACAGCTCACCAGGCTCCTAAATGAATCCAGGTGAATTTTAACCAAGTCACACCTTTCCTGCAAGAGGAATGCTCTAAGGCAGACCAGTCACTCACCAAGTGCCCATTGCCATTTTTGATCTCTTCAAAGCTTATTTTACAGGACAGTCTGGACATATTATATTGTGCCCCTTAGAAAGGCAGCCACCATAACAGCTAGAGGGTCTGTTAGGAGGAAATGAAAACGTGGCTTGGTTTAGAGAAGGGGATTGATGTTGAATAATCATCAGTGAAATGAACACAGAATTGAATTTACTGACTCATTATTTGAACAACAGTCTGTCACTTTGTACCTCAACAATACCAAACTCAAGAAACTCGGTATTTGTTATTGCATCCTGAACTACTTATTACATAGATGGGAGCAAAGTCCAATGGAAAATGAAAGGGAATAAATTCAGCAGTATAATAAACACTGGGGGAAAAAATTCCTCACTACCACCTGATTCCACTACAACACAGATCTTCCCCGCTCCTATAAATGGAGAGGGAAACAGATATTAGAAATGATGTGTAATAAAACACATCACCCAGGGCCAGACGCAGACGCCTCTTGATCACCTCCAGGGGTGGCGACTCCACCACCTCCCTGGGCAACCTACTCCAGTGTGGGAATACTCACACGCGTGTGGCGTGAACAGCACACAAACACACAGAGTGAACATATACAGTGCAATATTCGCAGCATTCCTCACCCACACGCCAGCCGCGGGCAGCGTGCCTGCCAGGCCTGAAGCCCCTGCTCGGTAGGGCTGCGGGACGGGGCAGGACAGCCGGACGGACGGGCAGGGAAGGCCCCGCTGGGCGGGCGCAGCACGGAGCGGGATGGATGGAGGAAGGGCCCGAGGCCGCCAGGGCGAGCGGGAGCAGCGCCTCGCTGCCGCGTCCTCCCGTGCGGCGGGCTCGGCCGTGGCTCGGGCCAGCAGCTCCCGGAGCTGCCGCAAGCGCTAGTGCCGGCCGCGCTCCCGCATCCCTTATCCCTTATCCCTTATCCCTTATCCTTTATCCCTTATCCCTTATCCCTTATCCCCTATCCCTGCTCCCTGCTCCCTCACGGCTCCC
>VYZP01004034.1:0-10231 GCA_013400635.1 Hypocryptadius cinnamomeus | reverse complement strand
ATATGCACTGGAGTCCTTTGTTTTTTTGAAAGGGCTGTGCTGTGGAAAATGAACTTTTAAGAGGGGAAAGTAGAAAAAAAGTGGATCACTTTAACTTTTGTAAACATTTTTTTACTGTCTGCATTTTGTTTCCTGCAGAAGACAGGCTCTGAAATCTGAAAAAGCTGAAGCTGTTGGGACAGAACTCATTCTCCCACTACCAGGGTTGATTTTTGCAATAAGGTTTATATGAATATGCAAATTCAGAATAAATGTGCATAGGAAGAAGAAACAAGGCAAGATGTAAAGAGTCTGTAGATAAGCACTAAATCAGTCCACAGCTGAGTCAGTGGCTACAGTCTAAAGAAAATCTCAGAAAAATGCAGTTAACATGGAAGTACAGGAAATAACAAGATTGTTCAAGCTCATTATGCCTATGATACCTCCTCTCTGTCCCCTTTAATGTTAATTTTCTCACTTAATATGGAGTTACTGTTGCCACAGTGGTAATAGCGTTCACAAAACAAATGCTAGTGAGGCTTAAAATACAGAATGTCTGTGCACTTTCTCCCTTGTCTGTCTAGAATCTACCAGTCTCATTCATGACACAATTTTTTTCTGTATTTTCTGAGATATGTTGGTGATGAGCTGTGTGTTTGAGTGTCAGTGGCCTTGTTGATGTGCCAGTTGGTGAGCAGTCAACAATGTCTGCAGTTCAAAGCAGCTCTGAACATTGTGCAAGGGGCAACATTGACATAATTGAGAAATCTGGTTGAGTGTTCTCTGACATACTTGGTTTCAGTCTGAGTTTTGGTTTTTTTTCTCCTTGAGTACTAACTTCATTTCAAGTATTCCAGAACTTAGTTCCTTCTGACCAGTTTGCGCTTATTCAGAAATGGGGGAAAGGCCAAACTAATTATTGGCAGATGCAGATTGAGTTAAAATCTCTAATGTGGCTAACTGGAGGTATAAGACTTGGAGACAAACGCAATAATAAAAAGTGCTCTTGAGAAGAATTAAAGAAATTCATTCAAAAAATTGATGAGATATAGACAGAAGTCTGGCTTGAAGTCAAGTGTTTCTTACTACACTTGAGCTAAATAAAAATGTAAAGGAAAGATACTTCATCTGATGTGGGAAGATAATTGAATAAAGATTTTGGAAAGAAAATGCTCCATAAACTTCTGGAATTATTAGTTTTTTCAAATATCAAAGTGCTGAATGAAATGTACGAGAAACATCTACTGTTTTCACAAAGAAATGTCAAAGTTATCAGTTATGCTCTAGAAATTAAAAGATGACTTTATAAGGTTGAAAAATACCCAGAAAGACTTTCCTTGGCTTAAAGCTTCATTTGAGAATTAGGATAGGTGTTCCACACTACTGCACACTTGATGACATCAAGTGTCAAGTGGGAGACACCCTAAACAGAAACTGCTCTGGTAGAAAAGGAGGAACAAACAAAAAGACCAACTATGAAACAACACTTCCTATGATGCATACTTATTGCAATTCACTGTTTTTCAGTTGTTTCCAATGTGTTTCAGTTGTTTCCAGTGTTTCTAGAATCTTGTTTTAGAAATAGATTGTAGGACCTCATGCTGATCTTTCCTTGCCTGCTTGGGGGAGAGTATGTGTGTGCATCAGGAACAATCATAAATGCATAGCTACTTCCAAAAGGTTATTAAGGAATTGCCTCAATATATTATTGTTTTGAATCAATTTCTTCAGTAAGTAGTGGGTTTGATCCTCACTGGAAGCTCTTTCAAACCTAAAATAGTTGTTTTGGAAAGGAAAGCAGCCATTGGTAGAAAATCTCTACTTGGTTATAAATGTGAACTAAGTATTGTTACACTTGATATATGGCTATCCAAAAGCACCTCATCTATTTTCTGTCACAGTATTAACATTATGAGAGAACTAAATACCTCTTAATGCATTAATTGTAAACATATTTCTTTTATTAAAGCTTGAAAAGACCTTCTTCCTGCTGTCCAGCTAGATTGAGGAATAAAGTATTAGGAATGCATTGGAAGGAAGCTTGGCTTCAAAGCAGAAATTTAAGAAATAAAGGAAACACTGAACCACACACTTTTTCTTCTGCAAATTTTACACTTTATATAGTGTTCTTCTGCCTTGTGCAGTTTGTCTTTCTAAATGAAACAATCTTCTTCACAAGTATTTTCTCTTGCTTGATGTGTGTGTGTGAATGCACACGTACCCAAAATCCCTGTTTCCCTGTCTCCTCTGCTTTTATCTGAGAGTGTGGTTGTCTTGTGTGTCCACAAGCAAAAGGGATGCTCAGAAGGTGCTGGCCAGATTACAGCAGGGTAAAGGCCAGAAAACTGCTTGGTGTAAAGGATTACTGAGACATTGAAAATGGTAATTTCAGAGAAGAAATGAGTCTCTAACTATTCTGGGGGCGTGTGTGTGAATAAGAAAAGATTTGGTCTTTTTCATAAAGTTCTGTACCAGTTTGAGCTAAAAGGATTTAAATGAATATTTAGTCAGGGCTAACTTGTCTAAACTGACTGTTCAATGTAATTTCTATAATGGAGAAATAATTGATGAAAAGATAATTTGAAGTAAATAGCTTCTCCAAGTATATTAGGTGTACATTAAGTTCTATAAAAAGGTTAAATGATGGGTGCATTGAGACATTTACATGAAGTAAAAATTTAGCCTGTAACTCTGAATAATGCTTCCTATTATATTAAGTCAGATGTCCATTACAATTCAGAATTGTTATTCTCTGCAGTAGGAAAATATTAACAAAACCTTAGTTGTTCAATGTATACAGCAGATGAAAGCAGCTAAAAACTGGTTCAGGTAGGTCATACAGAGGAATTAGTATTTCAAGAAAACTGGTACTAATGGTATGTTGGTGTGATGGATTGACCATGGATGGGTGCTGGATGCATACCCAGCTGCTCTATTTCCCTCCAGCAGGCCTGAGGAATGTCAGATGCAAAAGCTTTTGGATGAAGACAAAGACAGAGGTCACTTCAGAATTACTGTTACAGGCAAAACAGGGCTGACTTGGAGAAAGCTACTTTATTGCTTATTGACAATAGAGAATGATAGTGAGAAACTGAGCCAAAGATGTACCACCTCTTGCCAGTCATTCCTCTTTTCTTCCCTGGCTCAGCTGCATTCCTTCATTCCCAATTCCTGCATCTACCTAAACGGTGCAGGGCAGTTGCTAACAGAGGATCTAAATAAGTCCATATAACAGCTCCTTCCACATTTTCTCTGTTCCATTACGGGTTCCCCCCAGGGTACAGTCCTTCAAGAACTGCTCCAGTGTAGATCCTTGTCCCTGACTACAGACAACCTGCTCCTGTGTGGTTTCTCCATGGGTAGAAGCTTCATTCAGGATATGTCTGCCTGCTCCAGTGTGGGGATTCTCCATGGGTTGCACAGGTACAGCCTGCCTCACCATAGTCTTCTGCAGGGCAGTATCTGCTCTAGTGTCTGGAGCACCTCCTCCCCTTCCTTCACTGACTGGAGCGCTTCTTTCCTCCTCTTTGTTGCCCTGTCCTCTCCCTCAGGCATTTGGCCCTTTCTGAGATGGTTTCCCTGAGTCACCACCACCTTGGCCACACCCTGCCTGGGTGTGTTGGAGCTGTCCATGTCTGTGCAGCCCAGCCCATTCCTGGCTGAGGCTGCCCAACAGCCACCCCTCACCTCAGGCACCCTTGGGGCTGTTGGATGGCTCAAAAACTACTGTCAAATTACTTGGAAGAAACCCAAAATAAGCAGCTATCTCTGGTATGTTAAACCATTGTTTAGCAAATCCTACAGATGCCTTGCTGAGGCTTTTCAGGACACCTTGCTGGGCAGATGGGGCAGCTCTGGTTTAAGGAGTAGTGAAATCTGGGTATGGAACCTGTCAGTGCATGTACGTGGATTTAAAACTCTGAGTGCTTAGTGTTCTTCATCTAGCTTTTTCAATTTTGATGAAAAAACTTGCTTAATGTGATTTAATAAGTAATAATTTTAGAGAGACCTTGCCTTGAAGAAATGTGAAATATTTATGACCATGTACTTGGTTTCATGTGGATCTAAACATCTCTGAGCTTTTAACCCAGCCTTTCCCAAGCAGACTGCAGTTATGTGTCTCTTCCTATTGAAATATAAGTAAGACTTTGAACACCAGAAGAAGTGGAATCCATCACCCTCTGTCACCAGCTTAAAAACCTGTCAAATTCTTATCTTCACTGAAAATAGGATTTGGACTTTGGAGTCTGTCTAAAGAGTCATAAAATTTGGGCCCTTGCTGATCAAAAATGACATTAATTCAGGGGCAGACTTTTGTTAGGAAAAGGCCTGTGGGCAGCCCGCACACAATACAATTGTGGCAAGTGCTTGGGCTTCAGTGGCTCTGCTGAGTGTCTTTTGCAAACCATGCAGAAAAAGGATTTTTAAAAAAATCCTTTTGGAGTAAAATTAAATTTGTGGTAGGTACTTTAAAATGCAAGGCCCTAAAAGAAAGACCATGCAATTGCAACTATTTACATTTCAATCTGAATCGGCTTTCCAGCAATGTAGGTACATGATGTTCCTTCCCCTTCTTTGAAATATTAGTTTAGGACTTGGTGGATCTGTTAGCTTCAAATATTCTAGAGTGCTCTGTCCGCACTGGGAGCTGTCTCAAAAATTATTACTATTTATTGTTCCTCATATAAATATTTGGAACTATGCAAGAAGGAGAAACTTATTGTGGAAAATCCACTTTTTTTTCCCTCAAAGCTGTTTCTCTCTGTGCTTTCTGGAATCCAGACTGTCAATTCTGGGTGGTTAACTGTTGGGCTGCTTAAATACGTATTGTGTTACAATGAATACTTTAGTTTGTGGCTTTATTGTTACCTGGTAGTGTGTGTCTGAAGTAGACTGTTTGAATGGAAGAACAAAAGTTACTAGAGAAATATTTCCCTGAATGCATATGTATTATTTCTTATTATTTGCATAATTATCTTCCTTGCTGATATGTGTAAATCTGGAGCAGATGTTGCAGTATGCTTATATAGATATAGACTAATGGAAACTAATTCTGCCTAGGCCCTTGGGACACTAATTCTTGTACATGCTCATGTCTACAGCTGATAGGAAAGGCTTGAAAAGGAAAGCTGTTCTTAGACTTCTAATATATTGGATATGCAAAATCAAATCATATTAATTTTCTCTTTCTAGCTGAAACTTCTAATATGGATCTCAGACACGTCATGATGAAGACATTTTCTCAGTGTCAGAAGTTATTGACAGTGTATTGTAAATAACAATTTAAAAAAACCTCAAACTCAATTTTTTAATGTGTTAAAGTATGTTCTTAAAACTTTTTCCTTCACTTCATCTGTCAGGTGGGTGGTGTGTTGTAGCCCATGACCATGGAGAAAAGTTGCCCAACAGCAATAATTGTCACATATTGAGGGCAGGCTGTGAAATGATGTGGGCTAATTAGCTGTGAGTTCAGCTGAAAGATGCCACCTTCAGGAGACTAACCCTGGACTTTGCACTGAAATACTATTGATCCTCCTTAAGTGAAGTCTCCAGTCTGAAAATGTTTCTGTAACTGTTTATTTTAACTGGACTGTGTAAAATAGGTGTACCCCAAAGAAGCTAAGAAACTAGGGAGTGCTAGGAACATAGCACAGAAACACTTGAGTGACTCTGCAATGTTTGCCTCACTTTTAACAGGATTTATTCACCACCATTAACTACGCAGGACTTGAAGTGACTTTCAAACCCAACAAGTGCTGCTGCAGTGCTCAGGTTCTGCATGGGTGCAGCAGGCATACAGGGACAGCAGGGACCTGTCACGGTGCCCTGGAGAACAAGGCTGTGCTGAAACTCCTGTGCCTTGGCATTCACATGCCTTGGCTATGCTTGGACAGACCTTGAGAACTCAGGCATTCTGCAGCCTGTAGTCCACAGCAGCTGCAATTCAAGGATTATGTTCTTAACACGCCTGAGCTGGTTCTGCATAAAACTAGCTCAGCTTTATAGTCCAAGTGGGTAGTAAATTTTCCAGATCCATGCTGGTACTAGAAGTGATACAGCTGTTAATCCAAGCCTGTGATCATTCTTCTCTCTGCCTCCCTTGCCATTATTACTTTGTAACAGGGAAACTAACCAGGATGCTTGAAAGTTGACTGTGTCTTTGAAAATATTCACTAGGTCTTCTATCAGCTTTCTTCTAAAATTTAAGAAGAGAATGTTGAAATCATAAATGTCTCATCTTGCTATTTAGTTCTACATAGTGAATCCTACATAATTCAGCCTTATTTTTTCTGGCTTGCTTACTGATGTTATTTCTTTAAAATAATTGTTCACACTTGTCTTAAAATCTGAGAGAATTAGAACTGCGTTCTCTAAATTCCATAAATGGCTGTTCTGCCACAAGAGCCTGTTAGAGCTTCCCACTATGTCCACTAGAATTTAAAAGAGGAAACTTCTTCTGTGCTAAATTAAGAGCAAAATACAAATTAAAACTTTAAACTAACACTTGTGTCCTGTCATTCCCCATGTATTGAAACCTCAGTGATTTAAAAGCAACGTAATAAACAACTGATAAACAACTTGTCATAATAAACAACTGTGGCAGTAAATTTAAATCAGGTATTAACCCCCCCATATCTTTTGATGCTTAGTGTTTAAAATGAAAACCCAGCCAAAACTAAGAGAAGACCTGTAAGAAGTAGTCACTGGCTGCACCTCTTTTCTTTCATCCCCACTGCTTCCCAGTTGCTTCCATTGTAAGGTCATCCTCTTCAGGATTTTCTACTTATTCCAGCAATTCATTATTCACTGCCTTTTTTTGTTATCTTTTTTTTCTTGTTGTCTCTTTTCTCTGTGCTTTTCCTTCCTACTCCTTGTTTTGTTCACAAAGTATTTAATTTTGTTGACTATCAGAAGCACTCATATTTTAGACTAAATTCTTCTTCCCTACAGGCTCAATCATATTTCATCAAATCTCAACATCTAAGAATGTCTGGTTTTTATGGTTGGTTATGCAAGTTGTGTGGATTGTACCCCTGACCTTTCATCCTTAATTGCAGCTTTTAGAGACATGATTTGGCACAAAACTTAAATAGTACTGGTACTCTTAAGAGCTTTGCTGAATTTTGGCATGGAACAGAAACCACAAATACGAGTAAATGAGGGAGAAAAACAGCAATTCCAACCTTGGAAACGTAGGTAGATAACATGGAAAAACCCCAGTCTGGATCGATTTTATATTCCCTGCAGAAGGACTTTTTTGGTGAGAGATGGCTTTGCAAGGATTTAGGTACTTATGATAGAGCTGTACTAGATGTGGTCTTCTTTTTCCACTTACCAGCTGCTTCTGTTTATTTTGAAGGTACACTTTTGACACTGAAAGATTTTCTTTTTAAACATGTAAGAAGCTTAATGGAAGCAATCAGCCTGGATTGGAAGCAATAAAGCCACTTCTTCATTATTGTAAACTTTAACAGGCTTTTCAGTTTGTTCTATGACAAATTACAGTCTCATCGATGTGTATTTGCATATTTTCCCTTTCTCAATTATGTGAAAGCTGTAGCCTCTGCCATCGTTAGTTCTTTGTTAGAAATGAAGAAGCAGTTGATGTAGTATATTGGGTGGAATTCCAACTTTTCTATGACACACTTAAGCTACTGTCTTGATAGTAAAATATGTGGCTGCATTGCCATTATTTCTATTTTGAGGAAAGGAACAAAGAAATACCATGTAAAGTATGTTCATTCTTTTAAGAATTGGTCTTGTTTTCTGTGATCACAGCTGTAGCTGCGTCTCTGCATGTGATGATGCACATAAAAACAAACCTTGTGGCATATTATAAACCACTATGAAACATTTAGAGAAAGTCATCTGGATCTCATTTGCTTGTTGAATTGCTGTTCCAGCCTGTGGTTCCTAATGTGAACTTCACTGCTGTAAAGATGGATAAGAAGCAAACCAAAACAGTAATGTGTATATCATCCAGAAGGAACACTAAAAACAAATAGTTAAAGCATGCAATCTTTCACATGTGGCTAATATAAAAATCCTGCTGAATTAGCTCTTGGTTACAGTTGGAAGTCTGGATGTAGCAATTTGTTGTATTTCTGTGAAGACATACAGTGTTATCTGCATTAGCTGATGTACTTAGTGTGTGTTTCATGTTCAGAAAAACTCAGTAAATTATTTTACTGTTTTCTTCTGCAAATAGGAACTTAAGACTCAACTTCTTTTTTATGGCATTTCTTTTTATCTGAATTTGTACTTGATGCAGCTTGCAAGTGTTTGAAGATTGAAAGATTTCAGTAAAACAACTAGATATTAAAATATCCAAATTCTTTAATGCTTCATTCAGGTTATGTTTTTTAGTCTATGAGAAGTTCTAGCAAGGCTGGCAGCATAAACTGGATTGAAATGGTCAAGGTTAAATTGGTTATAAAAGGAAGAAATGTTTGGTTGTATTTTGCATCCATGTCCAGATGACTTGTATAAATAGTATTAAGAAATACAGACATCTGACTTGGTATCTTATGCTTTCCTAGAATTGTATGTGTTTTATTAAATAGCTTTACTGCTTTAGTTCAGTCTGGAGGATCTTCAGTAACATTAACAAAATTATTTCAAGAAAATACAGTTTTAAAAGCTGCTGCTATTAAGCAGTGGTTTTTTTTCTGGTTGTGGTTTTCATGTGCTGAAGACTTTTGAGCCACCATCTCAGTCTCTTCTTTTGAGATCTGAACAGGATGGTTTAAAATGTGACAAATTGCTTTTAGCTGTCTCTTGAAGCATCTTTTACAAGTCTTGTGCAAGAGTTCTTAGGAAACAGAATTATTGGATTACCTGTTAATGCTGCTGTAAATGTCTTGATGTCGCATGTTATTATCAGGTGAATGGTGATTAAATGGCATGGCTGGGACTAGTGCTTACATAATAAATATCAGATGTTGGTATAACTTCTTTGATGGTAAAACAATCCTTATTTTTTATAGGATATTGAGCTAGCAGATGAAGATAGGTTTCTGAGTTAATAAAAGATTGCAGAGGAATTATAATCCATTTATTATTGCAGCTTTTTGAAGATCGTCATAGAATGCTTTTAATAGCTGCCCACAGCTTTGCTTGAAATTGTCATTACAATTGCAATCAGCAAATCCCAATATTGCTTTCTGTAGCTCTTGAGGTGTTCAAAGCCTGCTAATGAGAATTGAGACTATTGTTTTCCCTCTAAGAATTTCAACTTTGATTGCATCAGTCTGAAGAAAAATGATCACTTTTCCTTAAATAACATCAGAGCCTTAATTTGTGATAACATTTCATTCAAAGCACTTTTAAAAAATGTTGAGTTGTTTCTGCCTACCAGTCTCTGTTAGTTATGCTCTGCCCTTGGCTTTTACTGTTTTTATCTTCCTACTTGTCCCTTTCTGTTAAACCTCCAGAAATTCTTCAAGTTCAATTCTCATGAAGTAAGGAGAATTTATTTTTCCTTCTCCATCTCCCTGCACAGCCTGCCTTTATGAATTCCATTAATACTTGATGTAACACTTCCAGATGTATAAACTGAATAAAATGTTTCCAATTGTAGTACAAAAAAAGTGATAAAATTGCAGTTGAGAGGTGGAACCTTAGCTTTAAACTTGCTAGTGGCTGCGTTGCTCTTCTAGAGATCTTGTTTGGATGGTTTCCTTCAAGTCAGCTTCATTGGATGCAATGAGCAACCAAACTACTGGCTCATTTGTTTTCTTGATTGCCAGTGATAAGTAAACTTGTGCTTAGATGGGACTATATGAAGGATATACCAAAACATCTTTAAATGCTAGATAAAGCCTTTGTTTGAAAATGGGTATAATAACTTTGATCTGGCTGCCATAAACACAAAATTGCACGCATGTAATTTGAGCAACTTGTGAGTGAGTGTTGAATTTATTCATGTTGGAACATCATCAGAATTGTTAAGACTTAATTATATCTGCCTGTAGCTTAATTTCTACACCTTCAAAGACTGTTCTAACTGATTCAACATTCTAAATCTTCATTTTTGGCATGCTGATATAAAGGAAGAAAAATACAGAGAAAAATGAATGGGAAAAGGTATTTCCTGCTAAGCAAAATACAGTAGTATAAATAATTCTGTTGCATTCTTTGAACTAGTCTTTAAACCCACCCCCACTTTTAATTGAACTAGTTCCCCCTGACTTGTTTAAAGGCTTTCATATGAATTTTTTTTGCTCCTGTAGGTTGCCAGTCTAATTCAAAA
>VYZP01004033.1:0-10669 GCA_013400635.1 Hypocryptadius cinnamomeus | reverse complement strand
TCCATGCTCGGATGAAATCAATGTATACAATGGAACAATATAAATTTAATCATTAATATGCAGTTATAAAATTATAAGGGTATAAAAACGTGTTCATCCCAGACCCACGTTGGAGTCAGATTTGGGTCTGTACCCCTGACACCCAGAGCTCTTCAATAAAAGCACCTGCATATTATAATTCCTTGATTATTGATAATCACAATTCCTTGATAATGATAATTATAATTCCTCGATTCTGTGTTCCTGAACGCTGACAGTGACACCCCCCGAGGGACACCCTGGGTGCACAGACCGTGTGTCCTGTCGTAGATAAAACTCCCTCCTCCATCCCAGTAACAGGGACACCCCATTTCCCAGTATGGGACATGGAATTCCCAGTATGGGACGTGGAATTCCCAGTATGGGACGTGGAATTCCCAGTATGGGACACGGAATTCCCAGTAACAGGAACACCCCATTTCCCAGTATGGGACTGGGGATAACTCCCTCCTCCATCCCAGTAACAGGAACACCCCATTTCCCAGTATGGGACATGGAATGAATTCCCAGTAACAGGAACACCCCATTTCCCAGTATGGGACTGGGGATAACTCCCTCCTCCATCCCAGTAACAGGAACACCCCATTTCCCAGTATGGGACATGGAATTCCCAGTATGGGACATGGAATTCCCAGTAAGAGACATGGAATTCCCAGTAACAGCAGCACCCCCTTTCCCAGAATGGGACTGGGAATTCCCAGTAACAGCAGCACTCCCTTTCCCAGAATGGGACACATTCCTTGATTCTGTGTTCCCCACCGCTGGCAGTGACACCCCCGAGGGTCTCCCCGGGCACACAGACCTCGTGTCCTGTCGTAGATGATGTTCTTGCACAGGAGGTCGTTGTGGCACAGCACCACGGGGGACCCCAGCTGCGACAGTGTCTCCTCCATCCAGGCCAGCTCCTGCTCCAGCGCCTCGGGGCCGGGCACGTCCCGCGGGAGGCTGGCCGAGGGGACAAAAGGGACAGGGTGGCATCGCTGCTGCTGTCAGGGAGCCGCCCTGGAGCTCGGGGGTGGCGTTTCCCGTGCTCCTAGTGCTTCCCTGGGGCTCAGGGGCAGAATTCCCCTGGGTTCCAGCACTTCCCTGGGGCTCAGGGGCAGAATTCCCCTGGGTTCCAGCACTTCCCTGGGGCTCAGGGGCAGAATTCCCCTGGGTTCCAGCACTTCCCTGGGACTCAGGGGCAGAATTGCTCTTCCCTGACTTCCAGAGCTTCCCTTGGGGCTCAAGGGCAGAATTTCCCCAAATTCCAGCACTTCCCTTGGCACTCAGGGGCAGAATTTCCCCGAATTCCAGAATTTCCCCAGCTTCCAGCTCTTCCCTGGGGCCACAAGAGCAGAATTTTCCCGGCTTCCAGAGCTTCCTAGGGGCTCAAGGGCTGGATTCCAGCACTTCCCTGGGGCTCAGGGGCAGAATTGCTCTTCCCTGACTTCCAGAGCTTCCCTTGGGGCTCAGGGGCAGAATTCCCCAAATTTCAGCACTTCCCTGGGGCTCAGGGGCAGAATTTCCCCTGGGTTCCAGCACTTCCCTGGGGCTCAGGGGCAGAATTGCTCTTCCCTGACTTCCAGAGCTTCCCTTGGGGCTCAAGGGCAGAATTTCCCCAAATTCCAGCACTTCCCTGGGGCGCAGGGGCAGAATTGCTCTTCCCTGATTTTCATTGCTTCCCTGGGGGCAGAGGGGCAGAATTTCCCCAGTTTCCAGCACTTCCCTGGGGGCTCAGGGGCAGAATTTCTCCAGTTTCCAGCGCTTCCCTGGGGGCTCAGGGGCAGAATTTCCCCGCCTTTCCTCTCCTGCCTTACAACCGACCCCATCAACGACACAAAGCGGGGCTAACGAGGCTGCTTTTGGGGAGGGGACCACGTTTGGTACCCAGGCAGCCACCACACCTCAGCCTCAGCGCGTCCCTTGTCCCCAAAACCCCCACGCCCACCCCCCAAATCCACCCAGCGCTCGCTCCCCGAGCAGCCGGCGGAGCCCCCGGGGCGCGGGGATGTTTTGGACTCTGGCAGCCCGGCGGTAACCTCAGGAGCGCGGATTCCCAGAAGAGAGCTCGTTAATGATTGCCTAATTGGCTGCGCTGAAGGCGCAGGGTGGGTAAAGTCTGCCCGTGGCCCGGGGGGCGCTGAGAAAAGCCCGGCTGGCTCCTGTCGCGGGTTAATGATTGCCCTGCCCGGGGTTCGTTCACCTCCTGCGCCTCTTGGGGCTGCCCCAATCCTTCCCAGACACCCCAACTCTCACCTGCCGGGCCAAACCAGCCACCCCAAAAAGCGGGATGGGCTGGCTGGAAGTGGGAATTGAGCGGTTTAATTTCTAGAGTTAATCGTCAGCTCATCAGGGCTTGAGCTCAGGTTTATTCTAAATTTCCAGGAGGAGGAGGAGGAGGAGGATTGTTCCAGCACTGGGAGGCTGTGCCTCCAGCTGGATCCTGCACAGACACATCCCAGAGCTCCAAAAAAAGCTGAAATCCTCCCCAAACTGGCAGCAGGAAGGGGCTGGAGCTGCTCCAGGGGCTCTGAGAGGGATTCAGCCCCAAACCCAGCCCCAGATCCCTGCAGAGGCTTTACCTGGGAACCTCGGCCCCAGAGGGGGTGGGCAGGGGGTGCCCGAGGCAGAGCCTGGCTCTGTGGGGTCCCTCTGCCTTTACCTGGCGTTGGATACCTTTGGGCTGAGCTCTGTCTTCACCAGGCTGAGGTATTTGTGCAGCTTCTGCCACAGGATGGGCCTGGGGAGGCTCCCGTTGGCGTGGATGGCGTGGACTCGGGCCATCTCCCGGGCCACCAGCCTGGCATGGAGCACAGGAGAGGGGTGAGGGGTGATCCCAAATCCTCAAAATCCCCAGAAGAGCTTTGGGGGGTGTCTTGAGGGGGATTCCCTGAAAATCCTGCTTAAAACACAGGGTTAGCACAGCTGAGCCCTCGCTCCGTGTCAGGGATCGGCCTCTGAAGCATTTCAGAATTGCCATTTCCAGGGCAAATTCAGCCCTAAACTCTGCTTCCCGAGGAATTCCAGCTTCCCAGGAAACCTTAATTCCAACTTCCCAGGAAATATTAATCCCAGCTTCCCAGGGAACTTTAATTCCAACTTCCCAGGAAACTTTAATTCCAACTTCCCGGGAAACCTTGATTCCAACTTCCCAGGAAACTTTAATTCCAGCTTCCCAGGGAACTTTAATTCCAACTTCCCAGGGAACTTTAATTCCAACTTCCCAGGAAACTTTAATTCCAACTTCCCAGGAAACTTTAATTCCAGCTTCCCAGGGAACTTTAATTCCAACTTCCCAGGAAACCTTAATTCCAACTTCCCAGGAAACTTTAATTCCAACTTCCCGGGAAACCTTGATTCCAANACATCTCTGCAGGTAGAGGTGGTGGTTTGGGTGAAAATCCTGTTATTTTTCACCTGAGCAGCTCAGGAACACCTCTGCAGGTAGAGGTGGTAGTTTGGGTGGAAATCCTGTTATTTTTCACCTAGAACAGCTCAGGGATATCTCAGGAACATCTCTGCAGGTAGAGGTGGTGGTTTGGGTGAAAATCCTGTTATTTTTCACCTGAGCAGCTCAGGAACACCTCTGCAGGTAGAGGTGGTAGTTTGGGTGGAAATCCTGTTATTTTTCACCTAGAACAGCTCAGGGATATCTCAGGAACATCTCTGCAGGTAGAGGTGGTGGTTTGGGTGAAAATCCTGTTATTTTTCACCTGAACAGCTCAGGAACACCTCTGCAGGTAGAGGTGGTAGTTTGGGTGGAAATCCTGTTATTTTTCACCTAGAACAGCTCAGGAACACCTCTGCAGGTAGAAGTGGTGGTTTGGGTGAAAATCCTGCTAATTTCACCTGGAACAGCTCAGGGATATCTCAGGAACAGCTCAGGCCAGATGTGCCACCAGCACACTTGGCACAGGAGCAGCCCCAGGAATGTCTCCCCGGGGGGGGGGGGGGAAGAAAAAAAAAAATCAGTGTAAATTGGCACGAAATTAAAAAAGTAATAAATAAATAAACCACCCAACGAGGCTGAAAACAAGGCCGGAGCAAACACCACCGCCCATCCCCTCCTCCGACCCTCCCCGCGGGCCGGGGCGCTGATAGGCGGGGATGTCGCTGCTGGGGACATCTCGTGTCACCGCTCTGATGGCTCCTCGCAGATGGAAAGGGAGTTTTGTTCTCCCGGAGCTCCGCCTTGGCCGCCTGCCCGCGCACATGCCGGGGCTGCTGCCGCCCGCGCCGGGCTCCGTGCCCCATCCCGCCGGGATTTAGGCACCTCCGGGGCTCCCGAGGGGGTTTGGGGATGTGTCACCCCACAAGAAACCCCTGTCCTGTTGTCCCCGTGCCAGTTTTGGGGTGCTGCGGCTCCCCCCGGGCAGGATTCCTTCATCCCGCTGGGATTTTGGGTACCTCCGGGGCACCCTGAGGGGATTTAGGGACTTGTCACCCCACGGGAAATCACCCCATTGTCCCCCGTGCCAGGTCCAAGCGGGGCACTGCGGCTCCCCATGGGAATGATTCCTTCATCCCACTGGGATTTTGGGCACTTCCAGGGCACTGAGGGGGTTTGGGGCTCTGTCACCCCACAAGAAACCCCTGTCCCGTTGCCCCCATGCCAGTTTTGGGGTGCTGCAGCTCCCCCTGGGAATGATTCCCTCATCCCACTGGGATTTGGGCACTTTCAGGGCATTGAGGGGGTTTGAGGTTTTGTCACCCCACAGGAATTCCCTGCCCCATTGCCCCCCACACCGTAGGATGTTCAGCTCCAAGCTGGGCACTCTGTGGCTCCCCTGGGAATGATTCCTTCATCCCACTGGGATTTGGGCACTTCCAGGGCACTGAGGGGGTTTGGAGCTCTGTCACCCCACAGGAATTCCCTGTCCCATTGTCCCCCAGCGTGCCAGCTCCAACCTGGGCACTCTGGGGTGCTGTGGCTCCCCATGGGAATGATTCCTTCACCCCTGTGGGATCAGGGAGCCGGAGCAGGAGCGGGGAGAGGGCTCTTGCTCCGGCAGCCGTGGAGCTCAGGGATGGGACAGATAATTTTAGACATCCCACTCAGCAACCCACGCTCCCCTATAGGGTTCCTATATATAGGGCTCCCCGAGCAGCCTCCCAGGGGAGACTCCAGGCACTGGAATGAGACCCTCCAAGCCAGACAGGGTTGACTCCCCCATTCCACAGCTGGATTTGGGGCGAGCAGGGCGAGGCCGCTGCCCCATCCTCAGGGATGCTGCCCCTCAGCTGCAGCCGAGCCTTCTCAAGCTGCTTTTCCCTGAGCTGATAATCTGGGTTTCACCACAGGGCTCAGCTCTTTCCTCCTCTTGTCCTGCCGGGCCCCAGAAGCTGGAAATTCAGGCAGCAGAGGTGTGACATCCCATCCATGCAGGTGTCACCATGAGCCACACGTGGGTCAGCTGCAGGTGAGCGGCTCCACACGGAGTGAAATCCTCGGTGCTGCTTTGTTTTGCTGTCCCACAGCCCGGGCAGCCCTTCCCAGCAGGTTTAATGGGATTACTGAGCCTTATCCCCCCTGAATTCCAGGCCACCAACTCTGGAGACGCACATGTGACCTGCAGGGACTCGCTGGGTTTGGGGTGGCTCCCAAGGGTGGCAGTGGCTGCTTGGGGGATGCCTGGTGCTGCTCCCTGTGGATCCAGGCTGCAGCCACCCTGCTGCCACCCCAAATCCTTCCCTCCTGCAGCCGGGTGGCAGCAGGGACAGAGGGGAGGAGTGACACTCCATGAACTTTGCAGGGATTAAACGCAAAGCGAGACCTGTGCCAAAGCGCTGGGGTGAGGCAGCAAAATCCAACTGCTGGTGCTTCACCTGCCAGGAGAATCCTTCAGCATTCCCAAAACACCACCATGCTGGCTGCCTCGGCACCCCAGCCTGGGGCTGGCCACCAGCAGGGCAACTTGTTACCAAATCTGGGCTAAAACCACCCAGCCCTGCAGGGCAACCTCGCACAGCTTCGGCTCCGCAGCGCTGACGCTGTTATCTCTGGCTGAGGGATGGATGGATGGATGGATGGATGGATGGATGGATGGATGGATGATGGATGGAGGGATGGATGGATGGATGGATGGGTGGATGATGGATGGATGGATGGATGGATGATGGATGATGGATGGATGATGGATGGATGGATGGATGGATGGATGGATGGATGATGGAGGGATGGAGGGATGGATGGATGGATGATGGATGGATGGATGGATGGATGGATGATGGATGGATGATGGATGGATGGATGGATGATGGATGGAGGGATGGATGGATGGATGGATGGATGATGGATGGATGGATGGATGGATGGATGGATGATGGATGGATGGATGGATGGATGGATGATGGATGGATGATGGATGGATGGATGGATGATGGATGGAGGGATGGATGGATGGATGGATGGATGGATGGATGGATGGAATCCATGGATGGAGGCGTTTGCGCTTCCCTGGGAGCGTGGGGAGCTGACTCAGCCACACGGACATTCCTCGGGGATGAGGAGCAGGAGCCCTGGGAAGTGGGCACAGCCGGGAGCGCACACCAGGGCAGCCCGAGCTCCCAGATCCTTCTTGCCGCGTTCCTGAGCTCCGGGAGATTTTCCCGAGCCACCGGCACAGCCTGGTACATCCCCTGCGAGGCGCTGGGAACGGGGCAGCGCTCCAGGGCACCGGGCAAGGAACGGGATCGCTAATGGGAACCAGCTGAAGCCCCTGGCCCGCTCCATCCCATCCCGAGCGGCTCCTGCGAGGGGAAGCGCGGGAAGAGGGAAAGCAACGGAGGGAAACGCAACGGGAGGGTTTTCCCTCAACTCCTGAGTGGTGTTTTTTTCTTTTCTTTTAGTTTTTTTCTTTCTTTTTTTAAATTAAAAACACACGCCCGCACACCCGAACTGCTGTGGAACACTGACCCCTGCAGAGCCTGGATACCGCAGAGCCGGGGTCCCTCCACATCCACGGAGCTCTGTGAGCAGAGCGAGACATTTCCTGCCCCGGCAAACTCCAACTCCCAGCTTCCTGCCCGCTGCCATCTGCCCTTTCAGATGGCTTTTCCTGCAGCTTCTTGTATTTAATTACACTTGGCTATTAATACATTTTTAATGACGGGAAGCGTGTGCCTTCAGAGGGGACACTCGCTCACGTGCAGACATTTAAGGGCACGCAGTGCCAGCCCCTCCACGCTCCGGTGCCCAGAGCCAGGGCACAGCCGAGGGCACCGGCGCCACCAGCCTGTGCCACCCCAGCCCCGGCCAGAGCGATTCCCACGCCAGCCCAGCTCCCCCAGCAAAGCCCTGGCACAGCCGAGCCCTGTCCCGTGCCAGGAGCCCGGGACTGGTGTCCAGCTCCCACCTGCACTGGGGCTCAGCCCACGCAGCCTGGGAAATGTGGGAGCCAACAAATATCCCAAACAAGATCCCGGCTCCCGGGAGCGGCCGCTGCTGCGGGCACCCTTCGGCAGCCAGCCTGGGGACACTTTTGTACCCACAGCCACCGCTGGGTGACCACCCCGGGGGTCCCTAAACCTCGTGGTGGGGTGTGCGATGGGGGTGTCACATCTTTGCACAGCTGATGAACCCCCGGTTATGCTCTGGGCGCAGAGGGGAGACCCAGGGATGGGGTACGGGATGTCACATCCTCTGGGGCAGGTCCTACAGCCCCCCATGGCGAACCCCACAGCCCCCCCAGAGTGAACCCCACGGCGCCCCTTGGGTGAGCCCCACATTCCCCCTCGAACAGATCTGGGAGCCCCCCGGGTTAAACCCTAAAATCCGCCTACAGCCCCCAGGCTGAGCCCCACAACCCCCCTAGGACAGACCCTATAGCCCCCAGGCTGAGCCCTTCAGCCCCCCTTGAGCTGCCCCCACACCCCGCCGGGGTGAGCACCGCAGCCCTCTCAGACAGCCCCTAGAACCCCTTAACCGCCCCCCAGCCGGGCTCCGCAGCCCCAGCGGGCGATCCCCGGTGAGAGCGGCCGCCGGTTCGCGGGGTGCCGGCTCAGGCTCTCCCCCGTACCTTGGTCTTCACCGTGGCCGGCTCCCAGGAGGGTCTCAGCCGCCGCACGATCCGCAGCGCCCCGGGCAGCACGTCCCCCTCGTCCACCGCAATGCCGAGGTGTGGCACGGCGGGGGTCCCGCCGCCGCCCCCCCGCTCCGGCCCCGGGCAGTCGGGGCAGCGGGCGGGCGGTGCGGCCATGGCCAGCTCCGCGCTGCCGGAGCCGCGGCCCATGTGCCGGGGGCTGTGCGGGGCCGGCGGCCGCGGGGAGGAGCCGCCGCCGTTGGGAAGCCATGAGTCACCGGCCCGCCTCCCGCCCGCCTCCCCGGCAGCGGCGGCAGCGCCCGCACCGGCACCGGCACCGGGGGCAGGGGACCCGCATCCTACCGGGACCGGCACCGGGGGCAGGGGACCCGCATCCTACCGGGACCGGCACCGGGGGCAGGGGACCCGCATCCTACCGGGACCGGGGGCAGGGGATCTGCATCCTACCGGCACCGGCACCGCGTGCACGGGATCTGCATCCTGCTGGGACCGGCACTGCGGGCAGCTGGTCCACATCCTACCGGCACCGGTACCGCGGGCGGGGACCCGCAGCCTATCGGCACCGGCGTCCCAGGCAGGGGATACGTATGCTACCGGGACCGGCATCCCGGACCGGGCACCCGCATCCTACCGGGACCGGCATCCCGGACCGGGCACCCGCATCCTACCGGGACCGGCATCCCGGGCAGGGCGGGACCCGCACCCCCCGCACACCGAGACGCGGGCGCCGCACCCGCCCCCGCCCCCGATCCGCAGCGGCATCAGCGGACCCGCACCGGGACCTGGGCAGCGGATCCGCGCCCCGCCCGCACCGGCATCAGCGGACCGGCATCCCACCCGCACCGGGACCGCATCCCGGGCAGGGGATCCGCACCGGGATGGGGATTCCCATCCACGGCGTCCTGGGCAACGGAGCCCCGCCCGGCCGGCACCGGAACCGGGACCAGGACCCGCTCTGTCGCGGCTGCTGTCGGTGCCTCCCCCGCCCATGCCCGGAGCCTCTCAGCCCCCCCGGCAGCCGCCCCGCACCGGGATCCTCCCTCCGCACCTGCTGCCGGTGCCTTCCTCATCCATTCCTGGAACCCCAAAACCATCCCAGAGGATCCGCACCGGGACCCCAAAGCCACACCCTGCACCCCAATGCCCACCCATCCATCAGCTGAACCCTCCGCCATCCCGGGGGGCTCCGCGCAGCCCCCCCTCCCTCCTTTGGGCTCACAAAGGATGAGGAGCCACGCACGGGATGCGCTCCGGCCCCCAGGGCTCCGCTCGGGATAACCTCTCCCATTGCACCCTCCGCTCGCTGACTTCCGTAGCGATTCACGGCTCCCAGCTGGGCTGGGAGGAGGTTTTGGGGGTGAAGACAGAGCGGCATTTCCCCGCTGGCAGAGCCCCCGCAGCTCCCGGACGCGGCTTCATTATCAGAGGAAATAACAGCGTCACATGGGCGGCAGCGCGGAGTGCCCCCTCCAAAGCTCCAGCCTGCCGTGCCTGAGATCAGCCCAACGCACCCTGCAGACCCGGGGAAAAATCATTTAAGGAAAGGGAGTTGAGGGACAAAATCCCCGCCGGGCAGTTTCCCGTGTTGCTAAAAATAGCGCCAGCCCTGTCAGTGTTAATAGGATGGGCATAATTGCTGTCGCGCTTTGCTGGGCTGAGCGCGGCCTAATTGCTCGGCCGGAACGATCTAATCCGGGCTAGCGGAGCCCCGCAGGCAGGGCCGCCGCTTCCAGCGGGAAATTGCCCCCGGAGCAGCGATTAGAGGTGTTAATAGCCCGGTTTAAGGGTCCCGGCAGCGGCTCGGGCGGGTTTGAACTCCCGCTGCTTGAAGCGAACAAAACCGGCTCCACCAAAACCATCCCGGTTTAGGCCAGGCTGGGCCTTTTCCAGCTGAGGGATGTGGCAGAAGCCGCGGCGGGGGCTGAAGGCACCTTTTGCACCCACTCGAGTCTTCTCCAGAGCAGAGCCGCGGCTGTGGAGAACAGGGCAGAGGAGGTTGGGATATTTCCAGGTGGGATTTCCCTCCTCTAGGAAGGGGAGACTCTCGCCAAGCATCTCTGCGCATCCAGAAGGTTGTGGGCACCCTGACCTCAGCAGATTCCCTCTTTTCTCATGGTCCCATCCCTCCCTGCCGCTGCTTCCCGGCTCCCGGGCTTTCCTGTGCTGCTGAGCGCCTCAGGAAACGCTGGATGAGAGCAGAAATTCGTCCTTTCCCTCCGCCCCCGGCCCCAAAGAGCCACTGTCACCTCCCCGGCGTTGGAGGTGACAGAAAAAAACACATCCCACCCACAGGAGCCGGAATTTTCCCATCCCCGGAGCCCCCGGGGCTGTGCATCCCAGCACGGAGAGGCTGCAGAGAAGCTCCCAGGAGGGACAAACATCCGCCCCAGGCACATCCTCTCCGCTCTGGGGCTGCCGTGGGGCAGGGCCGGGACGAGGATCCGGGCGGGGAGGGATGGAGGGAGGGCTGGGAGCTTAGGGGGAGGTGCTGGAAGGGTCACACAGCAGCCACTGGCTCCCCTTCCCAAATATCCCTGCAGCTGAGAGGGAATTGGGCAGCTCTGGGAATTCCCCGGTGCTGGAATTGTCAGCTCTGGGGTTCCTGA